>KZ559524.1:105607-267198 GCA_002850765.1 Aspergillus taichungensis | reverse complement strand
TTTTTTTTTTTTTTTTTATTCATTTTTATCCTTCATTGCATGCATATGGATGGCGGACGGATGGACGGACGGACAGACGGACAACGAAGACAAAAAAAGGAGACAAGACAGACCGTAATTACTTCCTCCCTTTTCCTTTCTTATCTTTTAAAATAGAATTCGGGATTCAGGGTCGTTATGGTTGGATGATATACTATACCTTATCTAGTGTTTGATTTCATTTGATCTGATTGATATACTTATCTACCACCTACCTATCTCCTAGCTATTTACTAAACTACTTACTCTGTACCTACCTACTATAATACTGAATACTTACTACGACTAAAGCAAATTACAAGGCGCTTGGATAATGCATACTATAACTATCATTGTCATCGTGACTCGAATTCATATTAGTAGTAGTAATATTAATGACTAAGGCTGAAATAACACGGACAAACGTACAGAACTAGATACATTCATTGCCCTGCCAAGTTGAAAGACACCACACCGCCAGCGAGTAGACTAAGAAATAAAGCAAGGAAAGTAAGTAAAAGGGTGCGAGAAGTAAGCCGGAGTAGAAAGTAAAGCAAACCAACAAGAATGACAGAAAGAAAAAGGGGAAGGGGAAGAACTGGTATCTATATACAAGGATAAAAATAAAAACCGACAGCTGACTGCAAAAAGATAAAAGAGTAATTTGGTACAAGGCGTGTCAAAACACCCATCAAATCCTCGCTTCTTGGACCCGTGCCGCCATCTCGTCCACGCCAGCAGGCTCCTCCTCGATGGTCTCCTCGTGCTCTCCGTCGCTTCCGCGGGTGGCCTTCTCGGCACGCAACGACTCGACAGCTTCTGCCTGGGCGCCAGAGACAGAAGTGCGCAGGTCCTGGGCGACTTTTTTCTTCTCCTCGGGTGAGGTGGCGGATACGATGGACCCTCGGTGGTGTTGGACTAGCCCGAGAGCCTGGGCACTGTCGGCGTGGAAGTTGGCTGATGACTCGGCTGCGACCTCTGGTACCAGGCGTGGCCGCTGGGGTCGGGAAACGCCCATTCCTCCTTTTGATTCTCCTTCTCGTCCTGCTTCTTCTCCTCCTACTGCTTCCTCTCCTACTGCTTCGCCTCCTGCTTCGGTTGGTGTTGATTGGGCTCCACCTTTAGGACTGGACGAGCTGTTAACCTCGGGCGCCACTGAACTCTTTTCTCGACGTACAGTGGTAGACTCGGCCGCGTCTTTTTCGCTTACTGCGGCGGTGGTGGTCTTCGTGTCGCTCGGAGTGGCCTGGGCCGTACGACTGGGCTCTTCCTCGCTCTTCTTGCTCTCCTCTCTCTTCTCGTCCGCTGCAGCGGCGGGGGCAGGGGTCGAGACAGCGGGGGCAGGCGACGACGACAACTGCTTAGCCTTGGCAGCGGCTTCCTCGCCAGCCTGGCGCAACGCGGGCGGGATCGCAGCCTCCTTGTGCTCCTCCTTGGAGGGCGGATTCTGGATCTTAATGGTGCTCTGTTTCGGGGCGGAAGCCGGCGCTGCGGCGGAGGATGTTGTAGCTGCGGAGGTTGCGGGGTAGCTTGTTGCAGGGAGAGAGTCTCCGAAGTCTTCGACGCTTTCAATCTGCATCCTCAGCTCACCATATTCATTCCATTCTTCAATTTCTTCGAGATCCTGCGTGCATTATTAGCATGTAATCCTCTTCTATATATGACGGCAGATTTAAGGGGTCAGGGTCACGGGAAAAGGAGGCGGCCTGGACGAGGAAGAGGAACATACCCCGACTACGTTTCCGAATTTGACAAGCCCTGGCAATTTCTTGCCCTTGGAGCGGCGGCCCCAGAGCTTGCGGGCGGCGTCATCGGTGGCAACATCGAGGGCACGGAAGGGCAGCTTGTTGGCCTTGAGGATCGTCTCCAGACGGGAAGTTGCGGTGATGATGTGAGATGACCCCGCCGTCAGGGAGGTATACAGGTAGAGCGTCGAGTCGGGCATGATGTCCACCGAAATCAATTCTAGGCGTTGCAGATGATTAAATTTAAAGACGAGAGATCTCACAGACGATGGGTATAAAATTCTGGAAAAAAGCGGAGAGAGAAAGTCCGGTCGGTTGGTTTCAACGAGTCGATCCAATCTCCAAGGACGCTATTACTTGATTGGTCTTTCCTCGGTCTGGCTATGACGTGGCGGGATTTTTTGGCAGTACTAGTGTCACGTGTAGATGAATAAGGAGGCTGCTTATCGATAAGCAGGACTGGTAGAAGTGGGATCGATAGTGACAGCTGAGAGTAGCGAGTGATTTAATTGCAGTGGTTGAGGCAATTTATGACGAACGATCACGAAAATAAAAGACGCTGGCTTAAGCAGAAATGCAATAGAGAAGCAAGGACTCAAAAACAGGCCAAATTCTTTCCACAGGTGGATCACCCATCGAAGTCATATATGTCTTGACCGTTGACCAGTCTCTTCCCTCGTAGCGTGGCAACTGACGTCAGGGCCCATCTCCCAAACCAAATATGATATCGTATGCACTAGACCCAGGAAACACAACAAAATGAATCCTTCCCTTGTTCCATCAATAGGAGGCATTCCGATTTGGGCAATGATGTCATGATACCAATGATTTTGGTGGAGTCAGGGTCTATTACCTATCAGCGAACAGGTCCGTCTGGGTATTTGAAAGGGGATCAGCGTAGTCTTGGGCATGACTGGGAGGGTGTTATTGCTCAAGAGGTGTGCTCCGTGCTGTCCTAGTGTGACAGAGCTTCTGTTTGATTGTCGCAGTCAAGTGGCTGTTACACTAGGATATGTCTCTGATGGGCTGGGAGGACAAGCTCGCTGGGTATTGGATTTGATGAAGGAACCAACAAGAAAGGGTCTAAGCTGAGCTGTGTCGAAACATGGCCGCGTGTTTTTGGCTAAGACCGTTTGAAAATTTGAAAGCTGCTTGTTAATCCTAAAGCTGTTCTTGACCACTAGACCGCAAAGACCCATTGGCGATTAATAGGTAGGGTCTTTACTCTGGAGTAAATATTGATATCCCAACAATACTTCCATTCAACTGGAGCACCTATTTTATGTGAATCAATGACACGCAATTGCTCCGAGTATGTACAAACGACCAAAAAAACACCACATATATCGGTACAGAGGTACCTAGATAAGTATCCTCCCCAACAATCTCACCAATCTTCCATCCTCAGAAGCCATCTCCAACGCCCGGCGGCCTCTCCGCATAAAACGAAGCAAGTACCACTAACGCCACATGGAACCGAAAAAAATGCAACCTCTCAAGACAAGACAGCTCAAAACACAGAAAAAGCTTATGCCGACGCATCGCGTTTGCAATCACATAGTCGGGCTCCAGAACCCCGGTAGCCAAGTCCAGTGAACGGTTGACATCCAGAGGCCGGTTCAGCACGAGCGGCTCGTTCGGCCGGCCCATGCCCAGAACGACGGTCCGCTCCGACGTGTACCGGCCCTCCTCGCGGGCGACGCTCGTGATAACCTCCGTGTACGCTGTGAATGAATGTAGGAAGACTGGTGGTATTGGCTCTTGTTGTTGCTGTTGCTGTGGTTGTTGGTCTGAGGCAAGGCACAGGAGGAGCTCGATGGGGATGCTAGCTCCCTGGATGACTCGCGTTGCGGCAATAGTCACCTGGAGGACAAAGCTGGGGCATGTAATGTGCGCTCCTGGGCGCACGCGGTCGTAGAAAGACACTGGGCGACAGCGGGCTTTCGCGTCCACGATGTAGTTGAGTGCCAGGGTGCTGCGCAGGGTGACCGGGTGCGGCGGGGGACTCCTATCACGGCGGCCGGGAGCGAACGGCAGCGAGACGGTGGATATCTTGGGCCAGCCGTCACGGACTTGTCGTGGTCGCCATACGGCGCGTAGGAGATACTCGATGTGGCCGGTTACGAACCCATCGGGGAACTTGAAGGTAGTCGATGGGGGTAGACGGTATGCGCTCTCTTCGTCGTTGCCGTCGTCGTCGTCGTCGTCGTCGGTGGTGCATGGGAAGCGCTCTGCGAGCGTGCTCCCGGTGTTGGTCTCTGGGGCTGGGATTGTAGCATTGGGGAACGCGAAGATGAAGGGCCATCCGCCTGGTGGCATCTCTGTTGCTGGGCGATCTCCGGAGTAGAGACAGCATTCTGATCGGAAGAGCACGATCTCACCGCAGTTGGCGGCGCTGAAGCGCGTGTGGGAGATGGTTGACCGGCCCGTAAAGGCGATTGTCAGTGATCCCTGGATGGTGTCTACCTCTGGACGGCCTAGGATGATTCGTCCCCGGATTAGATTGCCTGGGTGATACACCTCTTGTGAGGAATCCAAGGCGATGCGCATGCTGGTAATGTTGGTGGCGGGATGCCATTTCTTCTCTCAATGGTGGATAGGATTGATGCTAGCAGTGATTCCCATATTGTCTGTATGGTTTGTCTGTATAGTCAAGTTATCTTCACGATTACTCATATGAGTCACTGACATCTCTGACGGCCGTCCATGGCGGGAAAGCGTATCCAGAGATACAGCCTCGTATCCCAGACCCGGACTACGGAGTAACCTATTCCAGTCTTCAACAACCCCACGACGCAGCGACAAAGTCCACCAAATCCCATTCCACTTTCCCAATTCCGACAGAGAATAGCTTCACTCACAAACCATCAACTAAAGATAGATCGCGTTAATACCTCAGCGACTGAACCACCCAAGTATTCACCTACCTGGGAACGCCCATTCTCACCTCCCTACATCCACCATGCGCCCGAAAAGGCCCGAGCGCAACATCCATGCATCCGATCAACCTGTCGCAATCATCGCCAGCAGGGCGCAGCGTGACCCCCCTCCTCACCCCCTCTAGCCGCCTGGCCCGTTTTGCCCAAACGAGGCTCAGTTAGCGACGCCGACCGCTGGGGTGTCATCGTAGGTAATGTGCCGTGTCTAGCAGATTTTCAACCCGAGATCATACCTGTCTAGGTAACGACGGGGTAATCGTGTGCCCTGTTGTGGTCACCCAACCCCAGATCAGGCTGGTGATGACGAAAGCGCCACTTGGGTATGGCTTTGCCCGTTTCGTGTCCATTTTTGGATGTCGGCATGAAGGTCGATTTCGTGGGGAAATGATACATGTCGTATGTAGGCGAAGTCAGAGCAGCAAATCGTGGACCGGGATTAGGAGAGCCATCGTTATCCGCGCCACGATTTCTACAGCGAGGTCTGGGAGGCAGAGAAGTACTACGTGCCTGGGTAGGTAGTAGGTTCTCTGATGAACGGGGCGCAAACACAGCCACTTGGGTTTGGATCGATCTCCTCTCCACACTACCTACCTACCCTCCTCTCGGCTGTCTATACCCTGCGTATAAACATAGACAGCGGCACGGTCTTTTTCATCCTTATTTTTATCTTATCTTCCCGCTTTTGATCCGTGCCGAATGAACATGGTAATGGAGTAATGTCTGGACTTCAATCGACCCGGGCACCGACAGCCTCATTGTTGCTTTCCATCCCTGAACAGGGATGATAGATAGAAAGCCAGATCAGGCAGAAAAGTTGGTCACCGGGTTAGATGCCCTATGTACATGATAGACAGAGGTACATGGATATACTTCTCTTGGTTATGGGTGTACACTATATAGATATGTGTATCGGATGTACATGTTGGGTGGACAAGGAGCAGCTAAACCTAATTTTGCAAACTCTCCAGTAAATGCAGTGATTTGTCTGGGACATGTGTAAGTATCCTCTTTCTGGGGAACTCAGGCATGCATGGGCCCTGGCTGGTGTGCATGTCTTCGTCATATCCCGGTGTCTATTCTACGGTGACAAAGATACCTACCTCTTCAACGAGAGACAACTAGGTTAGACATAAAAAGCAAAACGAGATGGCAAAGTCACTGGGCAACAATGCTCACCCAAATCAGGAACCTAAAGACCATCTCATCAATCAAGTCCGAGAGCCATTCGCAAGAGAGTAAAAAAAGCGAAAGACAGACATGCATAACCTGCATGGAATCACAGATGGGAGACACTAGCAGCAGGCTACATTCTTCGCACAAGATGGAGTGGGCGCTGCGCAGCCTATCACCCACCCCCCTCTTCCCCTTCTTTCCACTGGCGATCACAGCTGTCTAGCGGTCCCACCCTACCACGCCCCCCATAGTCCTATGATTAGCCCAGGGCATTCCATGTTTCTGGAATAGTGAACTGGGGTGGGGGGCACTGGTTAGCGTACCTTACATTGCTTACTTGCTGTTCTTTTCCCTCGCTCCATCGGATATTGCGGAGAATGAATATGGAGTAGATGGATTGTTGACTAGTACCTATTGAGAGAAGTGGGCTGCGAGGATAAGGGGTTGACGACTGACTGGGTATGTTACTATGACGATGTTGGGTAGGGACATGCAATTTACTCTGTATCTACGCTATTGTGATCACCACAATTGAGCAAAAAGACGGGTACTTTGACCACGATGGGCTTCCGACCGGGGCAAGAGACGGAGAGGCTTCGGCGCTGTCGTTGCTCTTTGTTCCGCGGCCACTGGCTATAGCGGGATAAGTTGCAGAGCCTGAGTCCAGCTCCTGGCGAGAAAGCGCTTCGCTCTCTACTACGCTTGCGCCAACGTGGAGAGACCACTGGCGTTTACGCCCCTATATTCATCAGAAGAATAGAACTGTTTTCGAGACACCACGAACGGATCACTCTCTTTGCCAGTCTGGGTAACAGCAGCATCAGAATGGGCTGTTTCACACTCGCATTAGTGAGCTTAATGGGTGGTTCACGCGGCCCTCTTTTTTCCCCCGCGGGTGCCAATCACGGGAAGTAGGCCTCACTAGGCTCTACTTGGAGGGCCAAAAAGCGGTGTCGTTGAGTAGATTGGATTGGGCCGGGAGGGGGGCAACTTGTGGATGAAACAGCTGTGTCTGTCCATACATAGGCACATAGATTCTGCACTATACCGACAAAGGAGCTGAGTCGAGTCTGGCCGCTGCAAGATCAAACCACTGCCACTCTGAAACGATCCTACTTCGTACTTTGGGAGGATGACTCGGTATAGCCTTCCATCGTATCCACTCTGGTCATAGAGAGAATTCAAGATTAGATCATCATTTCTTAGTTCTATCCTGACCGCCATGCCATGCCATGACATGAGTGGCCATCCTCTCGCCTCGCCGTTAGTCCGTCTGTGCTCGAACAACGTGTACGATTCTTATATAAGCCAATTCTCACAAGCCCGTAACATAACGGGATCACACGTGACAATAAACGGGCCAATGCCGGTTGTGGCCCAATAACAGCAGGGAATGTAGACTACTAATCCCAACTCGATCGATTCTAGAGGCTCACCCACCGTTCAGAGATTATCAGAGGCGGGCTACTCCGAGTTCCACCCTAACTTCCTGGAGTAGGAGTAGTCAACCTTTGGCTGGCTCAGCGAGTCAAGAGGATAGTGCTGGATCGTCTGACTTCCACTGTAACAGGGCAAGCAAGCGTCCTCCCCGAGGACGGGATAACGGATAACGGATAAAATGACGCTGCGGGAATAATGATGTCAATGTTACTTTTGAGGCTTTCCATCGACTCTATGAGTTATTTTATTCATTTACTTATTGATTGTATTGTGATGATGATTGCTAATATTAGTTTTCAAGAGTTGCCCGGAAAGCCCCAAGAACTTAGCATAGCATTATCCCTTCGTAGTAGGTTTGTAGTGTACTGAGTAATAGTGAGCATTCCATGGTCGGAACCTGGGGCAGCCACGCGCGGGCGCCCCCGAACCGTGGGAAACACCCGCGTGGTACGGTGGGCTCGTCCCGAGGCCTTGTTCTAACAATGTACTCCGTATATACTCCGTACTCCAGAAGTACAGAGTACGGTAGGCAAGGTACCTCCCAGGTACCTCACAGTGAACAGCGAAGAAATGATGGACAGCCAACTATATCAGGTAGAGATATCTAGAGTTTACTTTCATTGAAGTTTACAAAAAAGGCCAGTAGCATTGCTACCCAATGACTTTTTCCGTAACCTCTATCACGAGCTAAAGGCTGGGATAAGCAGGAATATAATCATCCGAGACTGGTAGGTTGTATACCTGTGTCTGTGCCTCTGGGAGGGGGGGTAGAAGCGGGAGAGGATGCTCAGTCGGGATGGGATGGGATATTCACGGGGGAGTGGGGGAGTAAGTTAGTGGTAAGTGGTACTATTCTTGGGTGTGACCCGACGGCATCTCCTACCTTGATAATGGACGAACTAAGGTATGTACTCCGTACATGCTAAGGTGTACTCAGCAGTAAGTAGAATGAGGGAAGATCGCCGGCCGAAGAGGACTTGGAAGGGCATTTTCCTGCTTTGACTTGGTAATTCGGTAGAAGTGGTGGTATCGGCAGACTCGCATCTGGAAAATTCGCGTCGGTCGCTTTATCCAATCCGGGATAGGTTCGCTGGTCAGCAGAGTCCACCGGTAGAGTAAGAAACTATTCAGCGCATGCAACAAACAAGTAAATAGGACTAATCCGATCCGAAAGATCAAGACCCGTATCGTGAGCAATGATGGACGGATACATTACGTACCCCATACCCGGTGACTTCCTGACTTCTGTGGGGGGGGCGCAGAGAGGGCGTCCAAAACGGGTATAGCCTATTCAACGTGGCACAGCGAGAGTCGAGGGGGGGGGGGACGACTCGCTGAATTCCCGAATGGGATAGCCGACTTTGACTGGGCAAGTGACTAGTAAATTGGAAAATTGATGTTCCATTAAGTGTTGAGAGGGTTGGATTGGGTGGTTTTTTACGACGTTATCAGTGGGCAAATTGAGCTGTTATTCGTTAATAGAGGTATCGCGTATTTGATACATTCCACCCCATACAGGCTTCTATACCGGCGCCAGATCCACTGTGGATGGGGCTTGCACTTACCGCTGTTGGCGCTGGGATGGTGATGGAATCAATATTCCCGGTAATCTACGGGGTACAGACGTTTGTAATTTGATCGTATGGACACCTGGAAACGATGATCAAGAGAGCGGTGGCAGCTCTGTGAGCCAAGTATGAGCGTACCTGACCCAAACGATGAACCGATCACGACCTAGAAGGGAAATCAATCAACATAATAATGAGGAACCAGATGTTACTGAGGATATTGATCATGGTGATCATGGAAGAATCATCTCATCAGTTCCTAACCGCTCTTGCTGGTCCGGCTGCGGGTTGATGTGATCCGTTTCGCTGCCTCACTTTAGGGGCACACCGTGTTCTTTCTTACATCTCAACCGCTGATTTGGTTTGATTGATTTTCTAATCATTATTTTTGCCTTTTCAACATGGATGAACAGTAAATCCCGCCCATTTCCCGCCCATTTCCAGTACCTTTTCATTTTACTTTTTCTATTCTATCCATTTTATTTTATTTATTAAATTTTGTTTCTTTCCTCTTTCAGGTTTTTCTCCCCTTCAATTTCTCAATTTCTGGCCTTCCCGTCTATCAATCCACCTGAATGGACCCAACGGACTAGGCCCCTCCAGGCACTCACGTTCCCGATCTGAGTTTCCTTTGTCGGCAGTTGACCAGTCAGTTGGCGTGTTGCCTCGATGGATTCTCACTAGTCCCGGATTGGATCGAGAATCGACATCATCGTCCATCCAGGGTGGACACCATGGGTTCGTGTCTTCTGGACTTGACGCTCTTCAGACACTAGCGTCCTGATCACCGTCCCAAAATAACCCTCATCCATCAACCAGAAGAGACGGAAGGGAGGGAAGAGATCTTCTCACCCAACAGATACGAATAGTTGGAACACAATGAGACAAATGGATGAAGATGGAAATTAAGCGCATCGAGACAAAGAAAGTCACAAAGAAAAGGGGTAGAGTGAAAATTAAATAAATCAATCTATGAGAAAATAGTCAAACAATTATAGGAATCAAACGATGAAACGATAAAACAAAAGAAGGAAAATAGAATCTACAAATAATGATCAAAGATAAACATCCAACCGATAGACAGTTCCATACACCAACAGGGGGAAAATAGACAAGGCTGTTACTCGTTCGAAGGGGAAGCGGGAGAGTCCAGACCCTTTTGCTGATCCACACGGGTCGGTTCTCTTCTTATGATTCTGCTTCTCTTATGGGATCTCTTATTGGGATCCATTTGAATCTCTCCCGAGACATTATTGGATCTATTATACTTTGACCACGTTCGGTCGTGATCAATCGCCCAAGTCTTTCTTAAAGTACCTTCTGATCAATATGAACGACTAACCGGATCAATCAACCTGGAGAGACGCAGTACTTCCACTACTCCCTCCTGATGTCCTTCCGAAGTACCTGATTATTATGATCATTATTTTATTCTAATTATTTTATACTCTTTACTCCGCCATCTCACAGACTTGTCATCCCCCACCCCGGTCTCCAACTGACATCCATCTCTCCCTCTCTCTTCTTCTTCGGATCTTTTAATATTCTCTTCATTTCTCCCCTTTTTCATTCCATCTGGTTTCTTCTTTTCTCTCACTCTTCTACTCCATCCTCATTTCTCTACTGTTCCCACGAAACCCTGACTGTTCTTGTGGGGTTCCCATAGTATTGGAGCCACTTATCTACTTATTGCGGTCCCTCCCATCATCGTCCCTCATCATCTGGGGTTGACCTGGTTCAAAAACCTTGTGACGATCGATCGTTATTATTCTTTTTTGATGCTCCTCCTTCTATATATCTTTCATTTGCCACCTATTCTACCAGTGGTCGCCAAACACAAGAGAGTTCATACCCTTCCCCTTCCTGTCAGTCCTCCCCCCCACCGTCCCTCGTGATAATACTCCGGATCGGCATTGACTCGACCCTAGCAGCTATATTCTCCGTCCCTTTCCTAGACTGTTTGGTACTGAAAACAGCTCCCTGGATCCCCTTCCTCGCTCTCGGCCGGAAGGATATCTGAACACGTCCACCACCATGGCCGACGACGCAATGTTCGCAACGACCATATCTATGTATCGGGACAGCTTCATGGATCGACACTCCCATCTCTCGGAGTCGGAACGCAATCAGCTGTGGAGCCAATGTTTGAGCTCATTCATCCCGACGACGGCCTCGTCGTCCAGCTATCACCCGGTTTCCGGCTCGGATTTTCTCGACCTTAACGGCTCGCCGTGCGAGAAATCTGGGAAACGGACCCGCCAGGAAACCCCCCGGACTCTCCCGGTCTCTGGTCCTCCGCCAACGAAACGACGAGTCACCGTACGTGATTGATCCTTGGTCTTTTGCTCCCGTCCACAGTCTCCCGTCTCTGCCCATCCTGTTCCTGTTGAGCTAGCACATCCACTGTTCTCTTCTCTTCACTCGCGCCAACGGTCCCTGGATTGACAATTAGCAGACTCCGGAACCCCCAGTGACCGTTGACCTGACCCGTGACCTCTCGCACTCGTCTTCCCCGGCCGCCCCCCAGACCACCCGAAAGGTATCTCGATCGGCGTCGCGCAAGGAGAACGTCGCGTCTTCTATGGGTCTCGGCTCCGCCGCCCGGCACAACATCTCTATGGCCCGCTCGCAGAGCCAACAGACCCCGGTGTCTCACCAACATGCCGCCGTCGCCGCCATGATGGGCCAGCGACAGTTCGTGGGATCCCATCGGCCCCAGCGTCGCCTGGACTACGTGAACGAGTACTCCCCGTCCGAATATGCGCGGCGATATCTGGACGGACCCCAGGGTCAGGCGGGCATCTCCGCCTTGTCCATGACGCTCGCCGCGGACCCCACGGTAACTGGACCCCAGCAATCCCATCCGCAGTCGGATCCGCAGCATCTGGTAACCGGATCCGAGCTGCTGACCGACTTGTCTGGCCTGGGCCCCTCCTCGGGGGGTGACCTCGCGGTCCCTCCGGCCTCGAGCGCAACCGCGATGAGCCGAAGCCCGACTACGGACTCGCTATGTGGTGGTATGGGCATGATGAGGTGTGATTCATCGGGTCCGAGCGTGGGCTCTGGCTTCCCTTTCCCCTGTGCCTCCGGTTTCTCCTCCACCACCCCCCCGGTGAACGTGCCCTTCATCGACCCGTTCACGACACAGCCCTGTGGCTCACAGGCTACATTTTCCTACCATGAACCCTCCCCCTTGTCTCAGTTCTCCTGCTCTGCCCCTCCCGCTACATCATTTCCACCCTTCATGCCGACAGTCTTGTCGTCCCCGGCGCCGGAGATGAAGCATTCCATGTCCACAGAGAGTGACAGTTCGTCTCTGTCACAACCCTCTCGGGCGGCACGGCGGACGCAGGAGCAGATCGCACAGGGTACACGTCCCATCGCCCCTAAAATGGAGGCGCAGCACAGCTCCCCGCCAAAGATGGGCGAACAGCACAAAATGATTCGCATCTCGTCTACAGACGGGATACCGAAGGAAGTGGCCGCCATTCCCAAGGCCTCTGTCCAGCGGCCTCCGCGCCCCAAGACGTACTGCGATCTGTGCAACGACCAGCCCGATGGCTTCCATGGCGAGCATGAGCTGCGTCGACACATCGAACGGGTGCATGCCGTGATCCGGAAGGTCTGGGTGTGCGTCGACATCTCCCCAGGCAAGACCTTCCTCGCCAACTGCAAGGCGTGTCGGAACGGGAAACGCTACGGGGCCAACTATAACGCTGCCGCCCATCTGCGTCGCACCCACTTCAACCCGTGCCAGCGCGGCCGGGGTGGTCGGGGCAAAGACAGCGAGAAGCGAGGCGGCAAGGGCGGCGGAAACCACCCGCCCATGGATGTTCTCAAGCACTGGATGGTCCAAAACGAGGAGATCGTGCTCGAAAATGCGCAAAGCTACATGGACCAAGACCTTGGTGGGGATGATCTAGCCGTCGCTTCGTCTACCGAGGTCGATGAGTCTTTTGGCAGCGTTTCGACGTCTCAAACGAGCGATTCGGGCCTCGCCCTTTCCCAACTGGATCAGTCTGCTCTGATGAACGACTACGAAGCCTTTTCGGCGGGGTTCCCCATTGTGCCCATGGAATCGGCGTCCCTCGATGTCCCGTGTTACTTTGACTCGCACGCGCTCCCCCCTGCGATCGATTCGTATGTGTGATTTTTTATTGTTGTCTGTTTATATATTAGACCTCTCACGACCCCAGAGCTTTTGGTTACCTTTTTTTCCTTCTTTTTTTCTCCTTCTTCCAGCTTCTCCCTTTCCCTTTTGAAGTTTTATACTGTTTATCTTTCTTGTCTATTTCTTGACCATTTTCTCTGCATAATATTTCCACTCTCGTCATTATAATGCGCTTTTTGCTTCTTCTTTGATTGATTTATTATTTCTCTCTTCTCTTTCTGTGCATTGGTTGTTTGCCTTGTGATTCTTTTCTTTTCCGCGGGGTTGCTATCATTTGTTTCTTTCTCGTACATCTTTTGTTCTTTTTCTTTGTCTTCTACTGGAGCCTGCAACGGCCGAGGCCGAACCAGCCGGCCTTGAGATACCCGTTGCAGGCAATACGACATAATGTGTGATGATCAGCAGTCTCCAGCCAGACTCGAATTTATGAATGTATTGATTTGGATACAGCAACAGCAGAGCCCATTCGGAGGTGGGATCGATCATCTGATTGATGCCATTCCCCTCCACGCCAATTTGAACAAGAGGCAACGGTGTTCTCCGTACGTAGAGCGGTGTTGAGAGGCAGGTAAGCCGGTAACATCAGCAAGGGTCATCATAGCAGCGGTGAGCTGCACGTGGCGTGATCTTGTGCTGTGCCCGACATTTCCTTCCATACAGGAATCGGGATGAATATTGTGAATTCCCACGAGCAGGGTGGAGACCCCGAGAGAGGGGGGGCAGGGAGATGGCAACCAGTCATGATGGAGTCGGGCACCGTGCAAGGGCCGTCGCGTCCATGGTTGGGCGTTTACTAACATCCTATTTCCGCCGAACTCAGGCTTGTGGCAGACGCCGGGCGGGAGGGGGCAGGGCCAATGATGCGGCCACTGGCCACTCGTGAGCTGGCGTGGCTGGTGTTTCCCCACAGACTCGGCGGTTTGCACTTCTATAGGGCTGGGCTGATGTGGCGGCGAGAAAGCGCACGAGCACATGACCTGGTGTATTGTAACGATAATACCTTCTACATGGGTCATCTATTTGTCTTGTAGTGATCGATTGGATTCTTTGGATCTGAGGATGACTCTGGCAGGATTCATGGATGAGCTCTTTAACAGAATCTCAAATTTAGATGTTTCATTTCTCTCTTTACAATCCTGCATATTGCACATATACAATTGTTTGTGAGAAGTCTAGAAGCAATGGCGGCGGAGTTCTACCGAGACCCGTAATACCGACTAGTAATACCGAGTATCGCAGCCGTCCCCTTGATTAGTGAGTATTGATTGTTGATGGCCTCAGTCAGTCCATTCCCGCCCTTCCATCGAGTCCAGACTCTTTTCTCGTTTTCCCCTTCTTGTCCTTCTCTTTCCCTTGTGATCTTCTTTTCATTGTTGTCATTTGATTTTTGACTATTGATTACGAGTTCTCTCCCGTTCCGGACCACCGTGGGTGTCTCTTTGCCATTCTCTTCCTCCACCAAAACTAACGGGCGAATTAAGTTAATTTAGTGGTTCTTATCCCCTTTCAGAATTCCTGCTGCCTATTCCCTCTCTCCTCTTCTCTTTTTTTTCCTTTTCCCCCCATCACCATTCTCCGTCCCATTTTCCCTCGACCCGTTTGAACTTGGCATTCTTTTAGGTACGTCTCAACTCTCCTTGTTATTGGTGCTTGGCTCGTCGCATCGGGGCTGTCGCATCGATTCGCTGGTTCCTCTGCGAGATTGTTGTTGATTATTATGGCTCCGATCTTACCCTCATTCCTCCCCCTCATATTTTGATCTGAATGGACTGCACATCGATGCATGTGGCTTACTCCCCGTTTTAAATTCGCAGATCCCATCGCGCAACCATGAGTTCCCAGGCATACTACAACGGACCTCCGCCTCCTCCCCAGGCGTAAGTGTCGCAGCGCGAACACCCCTCCCGACCCGCTTGACCGTCCCCATGCATGTCGCCATTGGATCGTGGATCTCGGATCGCTCGAGTTTGTTTCATGCTGCAGGTGGCCCCGGCTGATTGGGGGTCAATTGTCGTGCGATTGACTCCAGATGTCGGCCGCGATCGGACGAGTGACATGGGGGCGGGCGGCTCTTCTTCAAACACCCAGTTGCGTCGGCGCAGGGCGCTGATTCGTCTTCCGTATTTAGATATCCTCCCCAGGGCGGCTATCCTCCTCCCCAGGGTTATTACCCTCCCCCCCAGGGCGGTTATCCTCCCCCTCAGGTGTGTTGCGACTATGACCCCTACTTTACACCTGGCCGGTGCTATACCCATCTACGAAAAGGCTCTTGGGCAACCTACGGGTGATACAGCAACTGTAAACAGTACTGATGAATGCCATTAGATGCAATACCAGCAGCAACCGCCCCCGCAGAAGAAGGACCGTGGATGCCTTGGTGCCTGGTAAGAGGATCTTGTTTTCTTTTTCTTTTCTTTCCCCACGCGGAGACCTCGTTTCTCCTTCTCTACTGTTTGTGGCGCTCTCGCTGACTCCCATGTTTTTAGTCTGGCTACGCTCTGCTGTTGCTTCCTCTGTGAGGAGACCTGCGAATGCTGCTTTGACTGCATCGAGTGCTGTGAGATGTGCTGAGCGGAACATCCTTCCCTCTATGAGCGAACGTACGACCTCGATGAAATGTTAATCTCAATTTCCTCGTCCGGCGGTTTGAAGGTTGAACGGTGCGCCGGGAAGCACCTGGAAGGGCTGTTGTTAACCCTCGACACAATCCTTTGATGTCTCATTTCCCGCTCTTATTCTCCTATGTTTTGCTGGAACGTGAACTCTTTTCTTAATGTTTTTTATCCTTTTCTTTTCTTTTCTGCCGCTTTGGTACGGCTTACGGAATAGGTTTCTTTGGGTCTGATTATTATCCTTACCAATATTATCATTATTGTATTCAAACAGAAGGATTTGTGGTGAAGGGTGTCAATACTTTTTGTGTTTCTCTTGCTTCGCGACATCTTTGAACATGACTCTGGTTGACTAGTGCGATTTTATGAAGTAGATATCTGAAAGGTGCAGTTGTAAATAGATGGAGCTGTTTGAGGATCTGCAAGAGCGGCGGCCGTGGGTGGAGTCGCCCCAAGGATCAAGATATAGGAATTTCTTGGCGATCAATCTTATTACCCGGGCAGACAGTCATGATTTCCTGATTGGCCAGCAGTTGGCTGTAAGTTCCCAGTCTGCAGCAGAGTGATTCGGATCTTTCTCCGATCTCAACTAATACGACAAGTTGTTGACTGACCTCGTTTGCTGATCTTTAGGGCCGCCGAGAATGACTCGGAAATTTCGTTCGGTTAATAAGGCTCGGATTCTTGCCGACGGACAAATTCCCTGTCTAATTTCCCCGTCCCTCCCCTATGTTTCTTCTACTACAGGAATGGCTCGGTCAACTCCTAACGCCTCTTCTTCATCTAAATAATTGATGTGAAGTCATGTCACCCAATTGGAAAAGCTCACTTGCTATGAAATCTCGGAAGCATACCGGGGCCTCATTACCCCACACCTACTCCTCAGGAGATCTTCCAGAACGGGCAAAGCCCCGCCTCATACTAAGGATGCCCGTGTCTGGAACAATGGGTTCCCACAGGAACATGCTTTGTTTCTGGGGTTCCCCGGAATACAATCTTAATTATGGGACTGTATAGCTAGTCCCCGCGGAGGAGGTGGGGGACTACTACTCTATATAAGACCGAGTGGGCCTTCCAGCACCCGGGGAGACGTCCAGGGTTGCATTGAGTACCGTGGTATATCGCCCCTTCAGCCCAGGATGATTCGTGATTATCTTCTCCTGTCTCTGCTAGCTGTGTGCGGCGCGGCTGTGAAGGTCTCTGTTGCTTCGTCGGGGGGTAATGCTACGAGTAACCTGCAATATGGCATCATGGAGGAGGTATGTACTAACGAATTATCTATACTATATTATATAAGATAGTGTGGGGTTTATTTCAGCTGACATTAGAAATCCCCAGGAAATTAACCACTGCGGCGACGGCGGTCTCTACGCAGAGCTGATCCGCAATCGCGCTTTCCAGGGCTCGACCACATACCCCGCTAATCTGGATGCATGGATGCCAGTCGACGCATCCGTCTTGGCTCTCAGCAAATTGGACGTGCCCCTATCCGCTGCGCTGCCGACCTCAGTCAATGTGAAGGGGTCGAAGGGCACCGTCGGTCTCACCAATGTGGGATGGTGGGGCATTGAGGTCAAAGAGCAGAAGTATACGGGCTCGTTCTACGTCAAAGGTGCCTACAAAGGTGCTTTCAGGGCTTCTTTGCAGTCGAATACGACAGGCGATGTGCTTGCTAGCACTAAGATCAAGTCAAAAAGTGTCGGTGATGCGTGGACGCAGCATAATTTTACGCTTACTCCCAAGGCGGCGGCACCTGATGCTAACAATACATTTTCTCTCACGTTCGATGCGGCTGTGAGTGGATGGACCTTTCACTGATGAGAGGCTTGCGTGTATTGACTGTAGTAGGGAGCGGATGCTGGGTCGCTGGACTTCAACCTTATTAGTCTTTTCCCCCCGACGTGGAATGACCGTCCTAATGGGCTTCGTGTTGATCTGATGCAGGCTATGAAGGATTTCGGACCGGTGGGCTATCCTCCTATCTGTCGTTGCGACGTTGTTTGTCGTTGCGGACTCTGACTGGTATGAAATAGACATTCCTGCGCTTCCCGGGTGGCAGTGATCTCGAGGGCATTTCTGTTGAAGACCGCTGGAAGTGGAACGAGACTATCGGCCCGCTCACGGATCGTCCCGGCCGCGCCACGGCCTGGGGTTACCAGCAGACTAGCGGCATCGGTCTGGTAGAGTATATGCAGTGGTGCGAAGATCTGGAACTTGAACCGAGTAGGTGTCCTTCCTGTTCCGAAATCGCAACCCAGCGAGGTCGAAGAAAGAGCATCATGCTAACTCATCCAGTCCTCGCCGTCTGGGCCGGCCTCGCCCTAGATAAAGAGGTCATCTCGGAAGCTGAGCTCGGGCCTTATATCGACGACGCCCTCAACGAGCTAGAATTCCTGACCGGCTCCGCCGACACAGAGTTCGGCGCCCTCCGAGCCTCCCTCGGATATCCCGACCCCTGGAAACTCCGGTATGTCGAAATCGGCAACGAAGACAACCTCAACGACGGCTTGGCCTCGTACACAGAGTACCGCTTCCAGGCCTTCTACGATGCCATCAAAGCCAAGTACCCAGACATGATCGTCCTGGCCTCGACTGTCGATATGGAGTTTCCTGGTGACGCGGGTGGCGATTACCATCTCTACGATACGCCGGACAACTTGACCGTGCGGTTTGATTACTTTGACCAGTTTGATCCTGATCATCCGATTCTTCTTGGGGAGATTGCTGCTACCGAGTTCAATAATGGGAAGGGCATCGACTGGGATGATAAGAACTTTTCGCTGTATCCGTGGTGGATTGCGACTGTTTCCGAGGCGGTTTTCCTGCTGGGTGCTGAGCGGAACGCGGATAAGATTATTGGGACTACCTATGTATGTTGCCTTCCCCCATCAATAGCTTGGGATTTCCTAGCTCTCGGGGTCACGGCTGACAAGTGGGTAGGCGCCCTTTTTCATGAACCTCAACGACTGGGAGTGGTCCCCGACTCTGATCTCCTTCAACGCGGACTCGTCGCAGACAGCCCTCTCCACTAGCTGGCATCTCTACAACGTAAGACTTGCACTCCCCCTTACGTCTCAAGACAAAAGGGGGATCATATATAAATACACTAGACTAACATCAATCCCGCAGCTACTCTCCCACTCCCACATCACAGACACCCTCCCGACGACCTCTGATACCGAGTTCGGACCCCTCTACTACGTCGCCGGACATGACAGCGCCACCGAATCGCACATCTTCAAAGCCGCCGTGTACAACAGCACTGAGCCCGTACCGGTGTCGCTCACCTTTGAGGGTGTCAAGGCGGGCAGTCCGGCGGAGTTGACGGTGTTGACTGCGCCTGATGCGTTCGCGATGAACGAGGTTGGGGGCCCGAATTTGGTGGATACGAAGGTGCAGACTGTGAAGGCTGGTCGGAAAGGAGTGTTTGAGTTTGAGTTACCTGATCTGAGCATTGCTGTGTTGAGGACGACTTAGCTAGGTTCTTTGCTTGAAAAGCGCTGACTGGTTGTTGTTCTTCTGGCTATGGTTGGGTTCGTGGTGGCATGGTACGCGAGTCACTACCTAACCCTGGCAGTGGTTGGAAGAACAGCTGCACTATTACTACCCTGTATAATAATTGAAGTTTATTATCAGAACATCATTCTCGTGTAATCCAGTCGCATGACCCATGGATCTATGATCAATCTTACTGTATCAAACCGGATCACCATTCGGCCATATACAATAATGACTAAGCAGAGATATCATGTGACCCGAATTATGCGGCCCGCCCGAATCAGACCCCCAGTCGGCGGCGAGTTCAAGCGGCGGGGGAGACCAATGCATAAGTTATACATTCTATCATTCCCTGCATCATCATCAATTTCTCTTTTCTTCTTCCTCCTCTTCTTCCCTCTGTCTACCTCTCTATCCTCACCTCTCTCTTCATCTTGGGTGGTTTATCTTAACCCCATTCACTACCACCCACAACCATCCTCCCTCTTCCCCATCTCATCCATCCCCTTATTGAACGCCACCAACCTCGGATTTATTCTAGACGGGGGGATCACTGCATCCCATAGTCCTACCTACCAACATTGACTGCCCAGGCCCCAGAGCCTCGCATCTGTCCCATCTCCCCCCATCCTTTTGGCTGAGATCCACGTACGCCCTCTGTGCGGGGGGTGTGGTGGAAGGCTAGAAAAGACGCTGCGGGGGTGACCCTTTGCGAACGCTGTGTCTGACCAGTCTGCAGAGCCAAGATCTTTGGTCTCCCGAAACGTGGACAGGGACATTGATTTTCCCGTGCTGTACGATACTGCTGTACAATTGTGTCATCATCCCGGGCTGAAATCTGCAGCATCCGGGGAGGGGTTTTTCTTTATTTTTGTTCTCTAAAAATCATTTTTTTGACCTGGTGCTTTTTTTTCCCTTCCTTTTTATAATTCATCCCCCAACCTGCAGCGTGCGCAAATTCAAGTGACGGGTCTAAGTGACGGACCCAGGTGACGGCGCCGAGCGCTGCTGGAATGCCATTATCGACTGGGTTCGAACCCCCCGCCAACCCTGGGTCATGCAACGTTCCGGGATCATCGCTGTCGCGCCCGCTCGATCCAAATACATCTCGTCAGATGTCGCACTCCGCCCACGAGGGAACACCCACTTCCCCGGACGACCCACGTCTGACCGCCACCGCGGCCATCGCGGCACCGCCTTTATCCGCGGGGGCCGGCGACGGTGAGGGTCCCCTCGAAAATGGCATCGACTCGACCGACGCCGGCCTTTCCGCGCTTATGGCGGTCCCGCACTATCCCCAACTCGCCCCCCCTCGTCGCACCGTGCTGTCCGTGTCCGAGCTCGTCAACGCGGTCATGGAGCCGGACACCTATTTCCGGCATGGAGATGCGCCCTCTGACCGTGCGCCGCCGCCGACCTCCTCGTCTCCCCCGACCGAGTTGTACATGTCGGATTCTGAAATGACCGATGTTCTCTCGGATGTAGGTGGCGTGCCGCTGGGTCCGTACCTGGGGGACGATATGGGCACGGGCGGGTTGGTCCATCATGGGACCTTAGGTTTCGGTGACGCGGCTTTGACGGATGATAGCGATGATGAGGGCGCCCAGGGTTTGATCATGGATTTCGATACACCGGTGGAACGGGCGACTCCTGTCTCCGTGCGCGACGATGACGATTCTGACGCGCGCGTTTTCTACGGCGGCCAGGAAGATACCGATGTCCTTGGGGGCCATGTGGGCTCTCCCCCGTCCGGTTCGCCTGTAGTTCAACCGTCGGAGGTGGATGGCGACGATTCGTACCGCGGGTTCGAGGAGGAGGATGCCTTGGCAGAGCTGGCGGAGGACCAGGGTCTAGGCGATTTTATTGCCGATCATCAATTTCCGGATATGGACATTCACGGTACAAGTATGGATATATCCCCTGTCTCGTTAGTTACGTAAGTACTAACCCTAGGCAGTACAGGAGCGGAATTTCAACATCGATCAGTTTATCTTCCAGTGGCTGGTTCACTGGTCGAACGGGACAATCCCTAGCATCCCACACTTACGGACGCCGTCGCCGCAGGGTCCGATCTCCAATATTGCGTGCTGGTCACCGCCGGAGAAGACCGTCCGGCCCCCGCGTTATCGCGGAGACTTTTTCGATCTTCAGCCCATCCCCTGGTGGGAAACCCTCCGGGTCAAGCGCTCCGATGCCCGCAAACTCCGCGATCAGGGCTATACCTCCTACCACAACCTGGAATACTCGCAGCACCGGCCGGGGGCGCGGCTGCCGCAGGAGGAGTACTACTTCCAGGAGAAGTCCATGCACACCAAGTGCAAGGCGACGATCGAGCACTTCCAGCTCCGCAATCTCATGTCGGTGCCCGCGTACAACACTGTCCACTTCGCCCACCAGTGCAAGGTGTACTCGTGGGTGCCCGGCTACGACGATCTAACCTGCTTAATCGACCTGTCGCAGCATCACGCCGAGTCCGCCCTCCAAGGCCGAGTGAAGATCTCCACCATGAAGTCAGCCTGCGACGTGACTATCGCGGGGGGGTTCACGGGGGAGTATGCATTGCGGGCGACAGGCACAGACGGGGCCGGCGTAGACGGCTACGTCACGCAAGACCCCAACGGCATCACCAATCACATCGACATCGTGCCGAGTCGCACAAACCGGTCACCGCAGGGCGTATTCGCGTCCAACGATCGACACCTACGGGTGCTCGACTGCGAAACCAACACCTTCGTCACAGACCACGAGCTCTCCCGAGCCATCAACTGCACCGCGACCTCCCACGACGGCCGACTCCGCGTCGTCATCGGCGACTCCCCAGACGCCTGGGTAATCGAAGCCGACACAGGCCGACCCGTCCACCCACTCCGCGGTCACCGCGACTTCGGCTTCGCCTGCGCCTGGTCCCCAGACATGCGCCACATCGCCACCAGTAACCAAGATAAAACCGCCATCATCTGGGACGCGCGCATGTGGCGGGCTCTCGAGAAAATCGAATCCGACGTCGCCGGCTACCGCTCCCTCCGCTACTCCCCGGTCGGCGGCGGCCCGCGCACCCTCCTCCTCAGCGAACCCGCCGACCGCATCGCCGTCGTCAACGCCCAGACCTACCAAACCCGCCAAGTCCACGACTTCTTCGGCGAGGTCGGCGGCGCGGATTTCTCGCCCGACGGCTCCACCATCTGGGTGGCTAACACGGACGAGCACTTTGGCGGGTTCATGGAGTTCGAGCGACGGCAGTGGGGGCAGCGGTATGGACAGGGCCGTCGCGAGTTACCGTGTGAGTGGGCGCGCGAGGCGGACCTCGATGATGACGAGCGGTGTGTGCTTAGTGAGCGGGAGCGCCAGTTGCGGTTTCTGTGGAATTGGAGTGAGGAGGAGTATGAGGGGTTGTTGGTGTAGTTTATTGATTTATTTTTTTTTTTTCTGTGCTGCGGGCGGTATGTGTTTTATGATACCATTTGCTATTGTTATATTATCTATATATATCGAGAACAAGATATTAATGGCTCAGCAGGGTATACCTCTGAGTCGTCCTGTGGGCTTACACACTGTATAGTATAGCTAACTACGGAGTAGTTAGTATATTCTCATAGCGAGAGCATCCTCATGTTACCACACAGTAGGTCTCGGTGTCTCACACTTCAACTTCTATTTTTCTCTTAAGGCAGTACACCCCAGCAAGGGAAAGAATGCAGTCCCACCAGGACAAATGAATACCATCATCGCCACTAAAGTCTAAGGAAGTACTCCATATTAGGCACCACCATAATAGCCAGTCAGGCTAGACAGACGTCACAGATAGACACAACCGTGGCGGTGCAGCCCCACTTGATCGGAGATCTACATACCTCCTTGCCCCTCTTAACCTATCTTAACCTCATATAAATACCCCTCATCCTCTGCACTACCCTAACTAACAAACAAACAACTTTACCAACACACCCCAAAGAAAGAAACCCAACCCAAACAAAAAGAAGAGAAACTCAAAATGGACCTCCTCCACGACGCCATCAAAAAACACACCCACTCCTCCTCGGGCAACGACAGCGACGACGAATTCAACCCCGCCCTCTCACACGCGCAATCCTCCGACCCCAACGACAGCACCTCGCGCGAGCTCTTCTCGCAAGCCCTCCAATTCATCAAATCCCGCAAGTCCTCCTACCAAGACACCTCCTCCTACGACATCGACGAGTCGCACATGGTGCAGTCCCACCAGGCGCTGTACGGGAATAGCGGCGAGAGCGCCAGTTATTACTCCGGCGGGGATATGGGCGAGCAGTCCTCTGGTGGATATCATCATCAGCAGGAGGGAGGAGGAGGGGGTCATAATGATTCGGATTCCCTGGGGGCGGGCGCTGCTTTGCAGGCGTTGAAGATGTTTACCTCTGGGGGTAGCTCGGGGGGAGGGACTGATAAGAATGAGTTGATTGGGATGGCGATGGCTCAGGCGGGACGGCTTTGGGAGGAGAAGAATAGTTCTGGGGGAGTGGTATGTTTTTTCTTTTTCTTTCCTCCCTTCTTTCCTTTGCTTTGGCTTCATGATCTTTTTGGGAGATATGCTAATATATGTATAGTCCGGAGACAAACAATCCGCCGTCAACAAAGCCGCCGAACTGGCGCTCAAGATGTACATGAAGTCTGAGGGGGGTGGGCTGGGAGGTACCGGTGGACCTAGTGGGTTGTTGAGTTTGGCTGGGAAGTTTTTGAAGTAGTTTGCTATGTACATACTTTTTTGGTTTTGACTTACTAGGTGGTATTATAGGACAATATGGTTGAAGACTGGCATCTTTTTTTCTACTGCATATGGCCTTTTTCTGTTGGGCGTAGATATTCATTTCCTTGCGGCTCTGACTTTTCGGGCTGATCTATATATCCTGCCTGATTGTCTTCAAAAGCAATGTACCTCTCTTTTGTTTTCCCGCCTTCACTTATTGTGCACTGTCTCTTGCAAACCTGCAAAGCATGCCGTGTTATATGATGGTTACTCTTTCGGAACTCCTCGCTTGTGATTATATATATGCTAAGAGGACCTCCACATCCCGACGTGACATGGTGAGCTGAGATGTGAGACTCTCTTTGCTTCCCATCCTGGATTGAGCTCCTTTAATATCCTGCCGACAGAAAGCTAAAGTCAGTTCCTGGGAGCTATGCGTGGGTGTGCTTCCATCAACTTCGGCGAAGATGTACACTGATTGGGTGGGGCGGTGCGTGGAAATATTGGCTGGCGTGATGAGCTCACATTCCATGCCGCGCGTTATCTCTCAACACAGACGATAGACTCATCCCCTTGATTGTACTTCTCATGGTGACGATGATTAGGGTCTTGTCTTCACCCAGAAAATTGTCGCTCCCACATAGTTCACAGTTCAAAATTGGGGTTTCCGTCCCTGATAAGGTGCAGCGCCACCAAGTCCGCGCTGCGTTGACCATTAACCCGTTCAGCTCGAAAGTAAACAATAATGTCAACACCCAATGCTTATACGAGCCTCTGGAAGGAGTCGAAAAACTCGAAAACTATCGCCCAGGTGACTATCATGTCATACAAATCGGAGATCGCTTTCACGGTCGATATCGCGTTGTCCATAAGCTGGGATACGGCACCTATTCAACCACGTGGCTAGCCAGAGATGAGCAATCCCATAAATATGTTGCAGTGAAAGTCTGTACAGCATACTCAAATCCAAAAGAGGCGAATATCATATTGTCTCTCACCCATCCGCATCACTTCCCAGACAACAGCAATTCGGGTATGGCAATGGTCCCTTCACTTCTGGACAAGTTCACCAATCATGGTCCAAACGGGGAGCATGCTTGCTACGTTACGGCACCTGCGAGAGCTAGTCTGTCTGCGCTCAAGGACGGTTCGTGGATTCGTTTATTCCAGCTTGACGTGGCCCGGTCACTGACTGCGCAACTCGTTCTCGCTGTGGACTATGTGCATGCGCAAGGGTTTGTCCAAGGAGACCTCCACCTAGGGAATATTCTTCTCAAGGTTACGCCGAGTTTTGACCAACTGTCTCCCGAGCAATTATATGACAAATATGGGGTACCAGAGCTAGAGCCAGTCGTTCATCTAGATGGTAACCCGCTTCCTCCTAACGTCCCGTCCTACGGTGTCGCACCCGTATGGTTAGGGGAAGCAAGTGAGAATGTCACGCTCGCAGAAGCCAGGATCTTGCTTTCCGACTTCAGAGAAGCCTTTCTATACCCAGAAGAACTGAAATGCACCTCTCGCACTCCCCTCACCATCCGTCCCCCAGAGGCTAGGTTCGAACCGAACAGCCCTCTATATTTTTCATCCGATATATGGACCCTCGCCTGCACCATCTGGTCCATAATCGCCCAACAGCCACTATTCGAAGGGTTCCTCGCTACAGAGAACGATATGACCCGCGAGCATGTCGACGTCCTCGGTGTTCTGCCACCGGAATGGTGGAGCAGGTGGGAGCCACGTCGATATAAGTTCACCGAGGATGGAAAGCCATTAAACCGTAATCCTTACCGATCCTGGAACGATCGGTTCGAAGATAGCGTGCAACAGCCTAGACAAGATAGTGGGATGCCGCGGTTTGACTCCGAAGAGAGGGAGGCTATCTTCGATATGCTACGGCCGATGCTCTCGTTTAGGCCGGGCGTCCGTCCCACCGCCAGGCAAATTCTTGATACTGAGTGGATGGTGAAGTGGGCTTTGCCTGAATATGAGAAGTTACGAAATCGTGTGGGAGTCTGAGCAGATGGCCTACATGTTAATTTCATCGGCTTTCAGGGTTCCAGGGACCTGCTCTAGGCCCTGATGGGGCTTTATCGGCTTTTGATTCCTGTGGGGGCTTCGAAAACAAAGATATTCGCGACAGGGCGCAAATGAGGAAGGGTGGTGCACCATTGATGTATCCGTCCACCAGACAAAGGCCTGAAATAGATGCAAAGATGCCTAGAGCCTGGATAGACTACATCTACAGGTCTACACATACGATATGTATATACTCTGAACAATCTATGATCTAACAATGGGTATGCACGATGCCAACTACCAAATAACAACCATCTACACGAAGAAATATAGATGAAGAAAAGGAAAAGAGAAGAAAAGAAAGAAGAAAGTAGTAAAAAAAAAAAAGAAAGAAAGAAAGAAAGAAAAAAGTGAAAAATCACCAATCATCATCATCATCCCGCTTCCCCTGCATCGCACTCTGTCGCTGTCGTAGCGCCTCCGCCAATCCTCCCGCGAGGGCACTGTTCGGCGTCGCCCGTCCGGACCCGCTTGGTGACTCCTGCGAGTTCATGCTCACTGCGCTATCGCGCGGGGCGGGTGGGGGCGCCGGGGCCGTCTTGCGGCCCGCCATGTTCGGGCGCTTGGCGGGCGGTGCCGGGGGCGTCGGCTTGGCCTTGGCTGCGGCTGCTGTGGCAGCGCCGTTGGTGGTCGGCACCGGGCTGGCTCGCGCAACCGGTGGCGGAGGGGGCGGCGTGGGTTTCGGGGTCGGGGCGACTTGCTCTTCGAGGTAGGCCTCTGGCGTCCAGCCTTGGGCGGATGTTGTGGGGTTCATGCAGAGCCACCAGCCTAGTCACTATTAGCCTTGCTATTGCATTTCCATAGGATAGAGAAGGACATACCGTTGGCTTCCTTCGACATGATCTGCACGATCTCACCAGATCGAATGTCCAGTTCATTGGCCTGTGCGCTGGTGAAGTCGTACAGCACCTTGGCAGTCGCCTTCTTCGGGGCCGGAGGGCTCGCCGGCGGAGGCGGCGGCGGTGCTCTCATAGACCCGGATGAAGGAGTGCGCGCGTGGGACGCAGCGACAGCGGCGACGGGTTGTGGTACTGGTCGGGGTGCGGGCGCAGGTCGGGGCGCAGGTGCAGCTTGGGGTGTGGGCTGGGGCATAGGTTGGCGTGCCGGAGCGGGTCGAGACGCCAGCTTCGATGGGCCGCCTCCTGGGCCGCCAGGACGAAGCAGCTTTCCTTTGGTCACGGGGCGCGCGGCCACTTGTTTCCCTCGGGGAGTGGGCTTGGACACGGAGCTGGGAGGCTCGCCGGGACTCGTGTGGATCGTGTGGCTCTTGTACGTGTCGACTCGGCCGACGTTCGGGTCTTTAACGGCCTTCACGACAGCCAGCTTGCCAGGCTTCTTGTTGTATTCGATGTTATCCGAGATCTTCAGGTTCAACTGTCCGCGCAAGGCGTTGGTGAGATGGGTGAAGAACTCGGTCTTGAAAACGCAGTTCAGGAGAGGATCCGGCTCCTGCGCCCCAATCACCAACGAGAACCAGTCGTCCTTCAGGTTGGATGTGCTGATGGACTTGATAGCCCCGATGGGCACCGTTCGCTCCGAGGAAATCTGCAGCTGATTGTTGACGATGTTTTGCGCCACGATGTATACATGCCGGGGTGTCTAATCCGTTAGCCAGAGCTGGTAAACACTTCGACATGCGACTTACCAAAACCAAAATCCGAGGCTCGGGCTTGCTGGATCGTCCGAATTTGGATATCAAAATCTCCCCACGGCAAGAGAAAAGAATAGGCTCCGACCCTGAATCTGTCAGCTGCTGCAGTACACACACCATTCATGCGACATACCGATGCCTGCACCGTTGCGGATCATCTCGCCCGGTCCACCCTTGTTCCCCAGACCCAAATAGTCTCCGAGGAACCGTCGCGAACCGAGGATACTCATTCTCCGGCGCTCCTTGCGCCCCTGGAGCACCTTGTGACCTTGGTCGCGCAGCTTGAGAAGCTCAAGCCCACCGGTCATGCGGCGCCAAAAGCGTTGGATCCGAATGGCACACTCCGTCCGGTAACGGAGGTAGTTGCGCCACGCGCGTTGGATCCGAATGGCCATGCTATGCCAGTACTTGTCACGCATCGCCTCCAGGGCGAAAAGCGTCTCCGGGGTCTTGACGAACACTTTGCTGACACCGATCTGGAACTCCTCCGACGGGATTCTGGTATCCTTGAGGATCTGACGAGCTCCAGATTCTGCGTCTCCGGTCCACGTGTAATCGCCTGCATACGACGTCTTCGGAGACAGGAGATAGAACCGCTCCACGAACTTGTCGAAGGTTTGACGGTAGGCGAATCCAGCCCGACGAATCCGCACGTTCTCCTGCAGACCCAGATATTTAATCTGATGCAGAACATTGCCGACATTGAATTCCTTCGGGGCCTTGTTGTCATTGGGCTTGATTGTCCGGATATAGGACGGCTGGGCCTTCATCAGGGTTGTCACCAGGTCGTTGGCAGAGGCCTTGATCTTGTCGCTAGCCGTGGGCGGGCGTCTCTTGTCGTCCTGGTTGACCTGGTTGGGGAAGAGCGTGCGAATGAATGGGTTGCCACTCGACCCAACAAGGTTCAGTAAATCCTTCAGCAGCTGGTCCTTGTTCTTGTCGGTCATGCCTTCCACCGCGTAGCTGACGTCACCGGCGTAGTGCTTGACGATAAACTGGCCCTGTCGGTTCTCGAAGTTGGGATTCTGCGACAGGAAGTTCAACCTTCCAACGAACGTGTTGTCCGCGGCACCTGGGTCCGCGTGAGCAGTCGCGCAGGCGTCGTTGAGGGCGGCGAAAACACCAGGAGGACGCTTGTCCTCAATCAACGAGCAGACAACCTTGTTGTCAAAGTACTTGATCGGAGTCCACTGGATCTGCTCCCGCGCGTACTCGTCTTGTTCAGCCTTGAGCGTCAACTGGATGAAGATCTGCTGCAGCTTCTCGTTGACATAGTTGATGCACAGCTGCTCGAACGAGTTTTTCTCGAAAATCTCAAACCCGTAGATATCCAAGATACCGATCGAGTTGGTGACGGGTTCTCGGGCAGTCAGGGATTGGTTGACACGAGCGACGATCCAGTCAAACAGGTTGAAATAGATCGCCTTGGACAAAGCATCCCGCACGGCCATCGCCTGCGCCGGGTTCAATGGCACCTCGTATATCGAGCCTCTGCGCCCTCCGCGGGCAGTCTCCATAACACGTATCGTAAGCGCCTTGTTGACCTGTTCGGCATCGACCTCGAGTAGGTAGGCGACGAAGTTGACGACAGACTGGTCGGTGATCACCGTATTGCCTGAGTCATCCTCCCGGAATTGTACATTTCCAATCCACAGAATCGCAGCCAGCATGCGGAAAACATCATCCTGCTCGGATTCCGTCATGCCAATGACCCCCATCGCATTCAACGTATCTCTGAAATCGGCGCCATCGTCAACGCCGGCGACGTCGAAACATTTCGATCGGCTGGTGTAGAGGTATGCATCGGGCGTTTGAAGGCCGAACATGTCTGTCTGGTTAGCGTGCGGTTTCACCACAGAGAAAGCCCAACCTACCTCGATACTTCTGCGGCGCAGCTTTGGCGAATTGGTAGAAGATGTGGAAGTTCCGCTCATTCGTGATCTGCCCCACCACTCTCGATTTCTCCAGCAGATAGTTGGTGATGTGGGCACCCACAGGCTCACCATTCGCGTTGAATTCCAGCTCCAGGTATTTCCCGAAACGAGACGAGTTGTTGTTGCGCAGCGTTTTCGCATTACCAAACGACTCGAGCAACGGGTTGGTGGCCAACACCATGTCCTTTGTCATTTGAATGGACGAATTGCTGCCTCCCGAGACACTGGCGATGTACTGCATGATGCGCTTCGCGGCCTCTGTCTTTCCCGCACCCGACTCTCCCGAAATGATCACACACTGGTTATCTTTGTAGGACTTCATGTTGTAGTAGGCGGATTCGGCGACCGCGAAGACGTGGGGCGGGACTTCGAGTCGGTTTTTCCCCTGGTAGGATTCAAGGACACGGTCGGTGTAGATACCCACTGGAGTGTGTCAGCCTGTCTGCGCCTGAACCGCCCGTACGACATTGGGACACTTACAGTCTCGGAACGGGTTGACAGACACCAGCACATGTCCAATATACGTCTGTAGCGCGCATTCGATTAGTCGTGTTCCGGTTGCGCGAACCCCGCGTACTCACGTAAATCTCGTCATGCTCGAATCGCAACTTCAGGTTATCGTTGATGGCCTCGTTCGAAATCTTGCTGAGCAGCGTAAGATCCGACACACCAATCTCCTTCTTCTTCGTAGTCTCGAAGACAGCCTTCCGGACCTGGGGCTTTCCCCCGCCTTGTCGACCATCGCCCACATCCGCGACTGCCTTGGAGCGACCGAAACGGCTCTTCTTCTCCCCGCCTACTGGACGACGTGAGTGTCCCTAAGCCAACAGGGTCAGTCCAAACAATCTCCCAATTCATTCTGAGTATCTCAAAGTCCGTTCTCACCATGGTTGTTGTTGCCGACTTCCCCAAATTTCGCGTCCAGGCGACAGGATATCCGACCTATGTCGTGGGGGGTAAGTTATAGTTTAGGGAGAGGGAATGAACGAGAGATATAAGCCGCTCATTCAAAGGAACGCCCGAAATGAAAAGAAATCAAATCGCAGACCACCGCACGATATCAAAAACGAGCGGAATGGGGGAATGGAGGGGAATCGTAAGGAGGAGAAAGAGGAGAAAGGAAGAATGACGACGGAGAGGGACGGTGGAGGAGTGGACAACCTAAGAGACCAGGCCAAAACGGACAGATAGTAGGGAGACGGTGGACCGGCTAATCAGGTCCCGCCGAGGGGGCCTGCGCCACACACGTGTGGCTCCGTTGGGCCCTTTTTCTCAGGCGCAACGCGCAATCTGCTGCCCAGATTACTAATATTTTTGCCTCCAGGGGCAAAAATAAATATAATACCTTATTAATAGTCATAATATTTAGGATTATCCGAAAAAATGTCACTATGTGTGTTATATTGTAGGCTTCCATCTTCACGCTGACAGTGGGATTTCTGTCAGATCTCAGTCATCATTCATTCAGTGGCATCTTACTACGTACAATAACCAAGGGCATTCAGGGATAAATCCATCAAGTCCGGTACTATAATTAGCGGGTATCAGGCACCCGCCAGGCACTAAACTGGTCCTTTGGGCCCGAAAAGGATCCCGCCTACGTCATGCCCGCATTTCATCCTCCACGCTCCCGTTCACTAGAGACGATCAATGGATGACCTCGTGGGTAATGTTTTGGACCCTTGTTCAATGGGAGTAGCTAGCCGCTGTAGTATCACCTTGTGTCATGTACTGTGGGGAACCTCACTGGTCAATGCTTCAAACTTTGTGTGCTTGTGGCGCTTAAAATATATATCTGATGGCGGGTGGCACGTATTTCATACTCCTTTCCCCCTCAAACTCCCATTACAGTAAACCTCCAGTCGGAAAATGAATTGACGGATAGGCTTTCGGAAACATAAGCGGTATCAGTAGTTGGTATCTCTTGTCCAAAATTGGACGAGTTCTAGCGCGCGCTCCTCCCCAAGATAATCCTGCAAAAGTGCTTGGCCTTGATCCGTGCAAGCAGCTAGACCTAAGGCCTTCAGGGAAGGAAACAGGTCACTGAGGATGTTCTTTTCGTAAACGGATAGATTGCGCTGTAGAGGAATATGAGACAGCAAAGACATGCAGTCCGTAGCCGATGCAATTGAGGATGGAATGCGTGTCAGATTCCGCAAATACTCCTGCATGCAAGGCAAGAGAGACGAGTAAACTGCCACAGGAATCATGGGCATCGATGCCGGTAGTGAGTCGATTATTCTGCTCCACCGTCAGCCCTCCGGCAAGGATCCAGTCAGATAGATACCGACATGACCTGGAGACCCAACAGTGCGTCTAATGAGCCTTTTCCACTGGCCTTTTCGAAAGGCTCGTCGGATAGGAGGAGAGCAACCGCGGTGTTTGAATGGCTGGACTGAAATCTAACCATTCGGGAGACGGTATCTTGCTTGTTGGTGGGTTCAAGGGAGGATGGGGAAAGTAGACATATATCTAGAAGTTGTGGACTAGACTCCAAACGCAGAGTGAAGTCACAACCATGAAGTTGACGTTCTACCAAGCCGTGGTTAACCAAAATACAACGATCAAAAAACAAGACTGACCTTCCAGTTTGGTCCCAGGCAGCGTGAGGAGTGGCCCTATCATCTTCCACAACGGTCGACCGCGGAGGGAGGAGCAGAATGCTCCCTGTAAGATGCAGCTGGCTATATTTTCCATGTCCCGCGATGAAAGATACGTGATGCAGTAGATAATTTGGAAAGATTGGTAATATTTCTAACGAGGAGAGGAGAGGTAATGCAATAGCCCCGTCGAAAAGACAGCCTCAGTCATCCAACATCATCGGCCGACTTTCCTATCCCGCAATATAAGGGTATCCAACACGCAACACAACGATGCAAGTATTTACACTACAATTCGTTCAAACTCCATACAAATGTCAAGTCAAGGGATAGATCATGTCACGCCTTTTTAGACTCCGGAGCCAGTTCACGACTAGTGGCAGCCGGTGCCGGCGTACTGACAGGGGGTCCACTGTTACTGGATCCCCCAGGCTGATTCGAAGCAGCCTTTTTGCTCCCTTGAATGACAGCATCTGCCTGCTGCTCGGCAGTCTCACCAAACGAGAGATATGACGCGGCCCACGATAGCCACCCCTGTTGAGGAGCTTCCTTGTGCTCCTCCTCTTCAATCTCCCACGCGTCCCGGGGCAGGATGCGGGTGGAAGTCTTGGACAGATCCCCATACTTGGCCTTCTGCTGCAAAAGTTCCTTCTCCAGAGCAGCCAGACCCCGTCGAGCAGCCTTCTCCGACTCCTCAAGCTCGATCAACCGAGACTCAACATCTTCCCTCCTCGTATTTTCCTTCCTTCGAGACCTCCATGACTCGAAGACGATCAACCCACCAGCCACCATGAACAAAAACGCTTCGCTGATAAAGTTGGCCCCGGACTCGATGGCTTTAGACTCGGACAGTGGTCGAATGTGGGGTTTGGGAGCCGGTTTCGCAGCCTCCTCCGCCGCTGCTTTCGCTTTCGCAAGCGCCGCTTCCTCCGCCTTGGTTTCTACCTCTGACTTGACCGTGGGTGTAGTCGGTTTGTGTTTCCGAGCTTCCGCTTCGGCAGCCGCTCGCCTCTGGGCGGCACTGGTATCCCTCACGGCGCCTAGACGAAGACGCATATCGAATCGGTGTAGCGCCTGCGCCATGGCGACGCACATATGGCGAAATCGTTCATGTTCGCGAGCCTGGCCTTTTATTTGATTCTGGCGGGTGTCAGTCAGCACAGACAACCTGTAGGACAGTCGGGGGCACACGTACGGCAATCGGCTTGGATAATGTGCGGATCGCGAGAGACGAGAGTTTGAGCGTAAGAGACATGGTGGAAGGAGCTGAGGGGCATGACAAGAGAAAGGATAAGAAGTCGAGTCCAAGCTGACGGGCAATTAAGGATCGCCTTCATTAGTCAATCGGACCGCTGACGATCCTGCGTCATGCCGCGGCATTAATGGTACAATGCCCGCATTTATGCATGCTGACATCAGCAATGCCCGTTGTCAGGCGGTCGGCTGGGTCATTGTTTATCGATTTCCACATCGGGCAATCCGTTTGGAGAATTTCGGCCCTGTTATTTCTCTCCGTCTCTAGTATTACTCACGTTGCTTCTCTCTTGCTTGCTTCAAACGCCCCTCTCTACCTCCCCCCCACCACGTAAAACCTCCTATAGAGGTCATTCTGGTTGGTGCGGCGTTGGATGCATATTCATTGTTTTTAAGCGTCATTGTTTATTATAGTAATACATTATCGTCCGTGTTGCTTTCCGTTTGGTAAGTGTCTCCGTGGAACCGAATTTTCCCCTCGACATCCCGGTTCCGCTTTGTCTATTCCCCCTAACGTGCGACTTGGACTGGATGCATATGACAGTCTTGCCAATCATGATCCTGTCGAGTCGCGTTTCAATCATGCTGATTGCCAGCAGCTCCTGCACAGCAATATACCCCTCCGCGCAATTGTATTTGATCGCCTGTATTCCCTAATCGATGTCCCCGACGACCGTCCTTGCTTAATGCAAACTGTGTTGCTGCAACAATAATCCACAGTCTGATTGAGATCGTCGCCCAACACTCTCTCACACAAAATGGAGGCTCTATCACCGCGATCAACGAATCAAATGCTCAAACCGAAGGTCCCGATGGAACGAAAAGTGTTGGATCGCAACGCCGCCGCCGCGAGCGCCGCCCAGAAGGCCGCTTCGTCCAAGAACCATGCGCCGCCGCCGCCGCCGATTGTTTCCGAACCGTTGGAAGATGGAGAGCGATATAGGACCGGCCAATTTCTGGGGAAAGGAGGATTTGCCGTCTGTTATGAAGGGACGTTGCAGCGGAATGGTCGCGTGTTCGCCATGAAGGTGGTGAGGTCGGAGATGACCCAGAAAAAGATGCAAGAAAAGGTACCCAACACGTGCGCTCATCGCCAGTATGCTTGGTTATTGACCTATTCCTGCAGTTCCGTACCGAGCTTCAGATCCATTCGAAAATGCGACACTCGCACATCGTGACCTTCCACCGTGCCTTCGCGTTCGATAAGTGCATATATGTCGTTCTAGAACTCTGCCCGAACGGGTCCGTGATGGACATGGTAAAGAAAAGGAAGTCTCTGAGTTTGCCGGAAGTGAGACGGTTTATGATTCAGCTTTGTGGGGCCGTCAAGTACTTGCACAAACGGAATGTCGCGCATCGAGATCTAAAAATGGGAAATTTATTCCTGGATAAGAATTTGGACATCAAAGTGGGGGATTTTGGGCTGGCTGCAATGATCATGTCAGAGAAGGATGAAAAGCGAAGGAGGACACTATGCGGCACTCCGAATTATATTGCCCCAGAGGTCTTGGATAAGAGCAAAGGTGGACACACCCAGAAGGTAGACATTTGGTCATTGGGTGTAATATGGTAAGCCCCAACCACAGCCTCACAGCCTAACGAAGAAGACTGACCAGCGGCTAGCTTTGCTATGCTCACCGGCTACCCACCGTTTCAGTCCAAGACACAGGAGGAGATCTATAAGAAAGTGCGGAATTTGTCCTACGTATGGCCCAAAGGATCAGAATGTTCGAACCACATACCACAGGAAGCGATGTCCCTGGTGAGTGCGTGTTTGAACCTCTCTGAGGATGAGCGGCCAGATCCCGACGATATTGTTGAACATCCGTTCTTCAACATGTACGATGGATGCATACCCCGCAGACTGGATCCAGTGTGCTGTTCATCACGGCCAGTCTGGCTGAAGAACGAAGAGCCTCGAGGGGATCGCATGGTGCTAGGCCACAGTTTGGAGTACGACGAAAAGCTCGCCGAGTATATAGACGACGTTGATGACTACACGCAGCGGTATTACATATGCAAGGCCGCGTTTTACAGTCTCTGCGGTGTGGGGAGAAAGCCCGACGGCACTGCGCGAAAATCAACGGGCAAGAACTGCTCCAAATCGGCATGGGCTGAATGTCTGTCCGAGGAGGAAAAAGGACTCCAGCCGGTCATTCCGCTACCCGAGGACATCGTCTATAGGTATCCATATGATCCAGATGGAGATTGGAGTGCCCCTGAAGCAGCATTGGTTGGCCGCAAGGTTACCTCATCGTTTGATGCGAGCTTGCTATCAACAAAGAGTAGTGGATCGGGTCCTGGTGTGTCTACCTCGCGGACACAAGCGGCTTTGGTGGCCGCTCAACAGCGACGCAAGGAATCACAAAGTCACGCCGCCACGCTTCGACAACAAGCTACCGGGAGAGCTTCCGTACGAAAGATCGCTTCTATTTGCGACCCCCCACCATCCGCACGACCCATGTCTGATATGCGGGGAATGGATCCGGATGGTCTCCCCGTACCGAGTGGAGGGTTGGCGGACCGGCCTTTGCGTCCCAGACGTGGTGTGGCTGCTTCATACTCAGGGTCACTTCGTGGTGTGGAAAGACTCCAGCCATCTCAGTCTCTATCGAGCGTGCCATCGGAGACACCAGCGTTCGGAAAAACGCGCTCCCAGTCCCGAAGATTGGAAGTTGCAAACCAAGAGACCAACCGTCCTCTGCCTACTGTCAAAGAGAGGTCTACATCTGCGACATTAGGAGAGATGTCCACAAAGTCCTGGCAAAGCTCATCACGACCGGCACCAGAACCCCAGAAATTCGACATGCCCATTGCGCCCGCGCCGAGGCCGGAGAGTCGGCCACCGATAGAACCTGAACCCACCAAGGAGAATCGCGCACGCCCCGAGGAACCCCAGCCGATGAGCCGATCCGGTAGCAAGACATCCGTGGCTAGCAGCAAAGCACGATCATCCCTAGGTGTACACCCGCTCTTTCATTCTCACGATCCTTACGAATTTGTGCCGCGGACGTCACAGGATGATGTAAGCGCAGATTTGCGACACATGCTGGCCAACATGGTGCCGTACTCACCGGCTCGCCGACGCGTCGCATCCAGGAGGGCACCGCACGCCTATGTCATCAAGTGGGTCGACTATACAAACCGGTATGGAATCGGCTACGTACTTGATGATGGCAGCGTCGGATGTGTCTTCAAGGCGGAGAACGGTCAGCCCGCGAGCGGTGTTGTTCTGCGAGAAGGGGAGAAGCATATCCGCCGCAAGGCCCGGAGCCACGACAAGCAGAGGGAGAAACCGTTTTCCTACTCGGAGGCTGACCAGCTCGTACCGCGAAATGGAAAGCTCGTTGAGTTTTACGAGAATTGCGACAACTCCCCCGAGTGTCGGGGTGGCCTTCGACGGGCCCTGATATCCCCGTCGCTGTTCGAGGTGAAGAGTTCGTCCGGCAGCGCCTCCGCTGGGATCAAGGTACGGTCTAATTCTGGAATTGACTGTGCACGAGCGGATGCGGAGAAGATCAAGCGTGTCAAGCTGGTCGACCAGTTCGGCAAGTACATGATCGGATCGCTGGGGCGCCATGATGATGAAACACTGTTGGAGGACGACTTGGCGACCGATAACGACGGCCAATTCATCAAGTTCTACCAACGTCTGGGAAATGTGGGCGTATGGGGGTTTGGGGATGGTGCTTTTCAGGTTTGTACCCTGCTTTCCTGGCACTCTTTTCTCTCGATTCTAATGCTGTATAGTTCAACTTCCCCGACCATACCAAGCTCGTCATTTCACCAGGCCGCACGAGGAGCTCATCACCGTGGATAGATTTCTACCACCTTTCACCATCTGCCGCGCGCTACCTAAGCTCCAAAGGAAAGATGCACCCCTCTGGATTCGACACGCGCGCAGTCGCATCAGACGAAGTGGGAACCTTCCTAAGCATTGCCTACGGCACTGTAACCAGCCCAATGGACGACCGAATCCGGGAAGTGCTCGAGGCCAACTCGTTCCTCCAAAAGATCGTTTTCATCAAGGACGTGGCGAAGGGGTGGATCAAGCAAGGCCGGCTGGGCGGACAACCCGCCAAGCCAGCGGACCTTGGTAGTAGCACCTCCAAGCCATCTGAAGTATTCTGGGAGGGCCCCCAGGAGCGACCACACTCCGGAGGAAGCGGGGGCAAGTTCGTCTGGGTAACGGTGGGAGCACCCGGCGGAGACGGCGAGTACCGCTCTGTCTCGCTCAAGGAGAAACGCGCAGAGATGGAGCACGATCGGGAGATGGAGGCATTGAAGGAACGATTGAGGTTCTTGGGGGCGCCGTCCTAGGAACTGTACATTTTGGCATTTGGCTTACGACGATATGACCATTCCATTTTTTCCATCTCTTATTTTCCCATTCCTTCTCTTTTTTTTTTTTTTTGTTTCTGTAATTTCCGAGCTGCCACACGCTCGGACGACGCTCCGCCGCCACCAGCCTTGAGACAGATAACGCAAGCATAATACCACCTTTGATATCCCCTCATTTATTATCCGCCCATCACTATTGATTAGTTCATCAGACCTACCTGCATACACGAAAAAAGCAGGGGTATCGCGAGGTGGCAGATGGGGGGATCGAGTTAGAGTTCAAGACCCTGACCCGGAAAGCCGCGCCGCCTCGTGTTTGTGCCTGCCCCAAATGGGCAAATGGGAACGATGTCTCATTTGGCTCGAACGAGTAGAAATTGAAGGCATCCCCGCTCTGTGTCGACGTGGCTGGCCACTAGTCTGTCTCTGGATGGCACATCTCGTATTCAGGGTGGATGGTCTGGGCCGACGGGGTGTTGTTGGTTGGTTAGGTTAGGTAGAATACGACTTCGGTGTGCCTGTCCGGGTATATGTAGACATGTTCTCTGCCCCCCCCCCCCCCGTTTTGCGGCTTAAAATTTTGTGAGCTCTGTATTATTTATTGTCTGTCACTGTCTTTCGTTCGGTCTGTCGTTGACTATAGTTTACTGACTGACCACCCGGCTTACCACTTAATATAATCTCTATATAATTGCTTATAATCCACCGCTCGCTCACCTGTTCTCAAACACAATCAACAAGAAAAAAGACAAAATGTTTACCCACATCTTGCTCAGCACCCTCCTCGCCAGCCAAGTCCTCGCTACGGGCGTGGGCTTCAAGCAGGTCAACCCGATGGGCCTCAGCAAACGCCAGACCGACCAGTCGTTCGTCCCTGGAACCACGTACGGGTGTCCTAGCGGATGGCCTGAATGCGGCACCAGCCAAATCTGCTATAACCCTAAGCGCGGAGATACCTGCTGTCCTGGCGGGACTTGTATGTCTTCCTTTTTTCTGTTTTGATCTGTCCGTGAAGAGCCATTATAGTGTCCAGTGGCTAACGCAGCGCGATGTCGGTAGACGCCTGCCCAGGAGGCTCCTTCTGTCTGCAGGACGGGTACTGCTGCCCCGACGTGAGTATCCAGTCCCACCCCCATTCAGAAAAAAACAGGCGAATGCTGACGATAAGTGCAGGGCCTTGACCGCGAGTCGTGCGCCAGAGAGTTCGGCGTCACCTTGAAGCCCACGACTACTGCTGAGCCCACGACTACCGCCGAGCCGACCCCCACGGCCGATCCGACGACCACGACGTCGACGACGACAACGTCGAAGGCCGTCATCCCGACGACGACCACTTCGGCCAGCTCGAGCTCTTCTTTGACGGTGCCTCCTCCGCCGAGCTCGGCTGGCCCGTTCAGCCCGCCGCTATTCACGGCCGGCGCGAATGCCCTCACTGGCGCTAAGGCGGCGGTTGTCATTGGGGCTGTTGGCGGGTTGTTGGCTATTTGATTGGGCCTTTTAGGGACCGGTCAGGTGGCGGACTCGCTTGTTTGTTGATGGGGCTGTTTATGTTTGTGGGTTGATGTAATTGAGTGGGTATTGATCGGTTTGGTGGTGCCGACTTTAATTGTTGTTGGGTTGTTGTAATCTTGTGGTTTTCTTTCGCGTGTCGTCATAATATTCGATTTGTGAGTGGAGAATGTCAAGCTATTTGCTTCTCTGAGAATCAGCTGCATTAGATCGACGCCTCGTGGGTGAATTGCCCGATTGGGAATATGTACTGTGTAGAGGATCCATTCTACCTGTCGATCGGGATGAACTGCTGGTCCTTGTCATGGCAGAGCTGGGACATCTCGGAGGGACCCCTGCCGATAGTGGAGGACGTAGCTTTCATGACACAATTCAATTTGTGTTCTTCAGTCAGTTCATGAATATCAGGTGAGGAAAGTCCAGGGAGGATGGAAACTTCTCCACCGGTATTGCCGAATGATATCGTCCGTCACGTATCGATCACGGTCGTGTCGGCTAGGACGTATGTGGTAAGTAGTCTGGTAATCTCCCCGAGGAGGAAACGATTGCAGGACTGATCGATGTTTTTGCTCAAGATACATTGACTCAGATGGATTGCACAATCTTGTCAAGATGATCGAAAGATGAATCCAGGCCTTAAGGCCGCGAGACCATCGCCAACACGTGACGGTACATTGATGGCAAGAATATACGGAGTAGATAATAGATTGTAAATAGTGAGTTGAGCGTCATCCCGCTCGCTTCAGCTCCTGCAACCCTGCGGAGATTGAGTCAGTCTGTCCGACCCACTTCGTTCTTCAGAGAGGAAGGCACAAAGAAGAAAAGGAATAGGGGCATCTGGGTTGGAAGAGAGTCCCACACTTCGCCTGGATCCACCACTGACGTCCCTTCGATCGGTGGTTCGTGGTCTCTCCCCAGCTCCACAACACGCTGATCTCAGACCAATCGAGATCGCAGTCATAGAAATCCTCCCGTCGTACAGCCGCGTGCTTTGCATGCAAGCTGCCAGGTCGAGGTACGCTTCTCAGCAATACTTTGTATCACATGTATCTTTCCCTCTCATCCATGGCTGGGAGAATACAAACTTGGAGCACACCCCGTGTCGTCGCTGACTCGGGCCGAGCCTGGTTGATTTGGTTGATGATCGTTCGAATAGTTGCCAGGGATGCATTTGCCGATGTTGATGGTTCCAAATCATCCACTTCCCCGTCTCCACTCGCGACACCCACTGTGGTTGGACAGTCGCTGCTCCGTGCGGTTCGTCCTCGGGCCATCCATATTCGACTACTGACAGGTTCCACGCGGCACTACCGCAAACCTACCAGCGATTGACCTTTTCGACTCGGATGAGGGTACCGTGTATGGCATGCCTCAGGTGATAGCGCATTATGACTGGCTGAGGGCTCTGGTGTTTCATCTCCCGGCAGCTCGGGCGAGCTGACCTTCCCTCCACGGTCCATTAGACCCTGACACGCAAAAAAGGAAAAAGGAAAAAAAAAAGTCAGATCTAAATGGTAAAAACAGGATCTGCTGAAATATTGACCTGCGTGGTAGTCTTTGAGTTTGTGGGTGGGAGGATATTGGCACATATAGGGAGGGTCGCCCGTAGAAGCTTCACACTTCTATTTGTACCCTTCGATCCTCTAGAATTGTGCACAGGCCCTAAACTCCCGTCCTATCCTTCCCTCCCTTCTTCGGTCCATTTCTCTCCTGCCATGGCTGAATACCCAACTCGCCGCAGCCTGGCAAGACGGCTGCTAACCGCCTTCCTGGACCATCATGACTCAATCCTGCCCACCACACAACCGCCGCCGCCCCCTGGAGTTCCTCCAATGCTGCAGATGAACAACGAGTCCAGCGACTCCCGACCAAAGCTCCTGACAATTGCGCGCACCGACCAGAGCACCTTGATTCCACCCCAGGACAAGCTGCTGATGTTCCGTGCGCTGATGGGCATCGAGAACGTACCAGCGCTCACAACACTGCACCACTACCAGCGCACCATCCACAACGTGGGCATCTACACGCGTGTGGTGCGCGCCGAAGAGTCCGCCGCCCAGCGATACCGTTTGTTTTCCATCCTGATCAACACGTGCCTGGGGATTCAGATTGTAGTGGCAGCCGCCCTGACGGCACTAGGAGCGGCCGCGGGCCCGCATTCGGCTGTCACGACCTTCGGTGCCATCAACACCATCGTGGCCGGCGTGCTGACCTACCTCAAAGGTTCGGGTCTGCCTGACCGGCTCAAGCACTATCAGAACGAGTGGGGGAACATTCGTGAGTATATTGAGCAGCGCGAGCGCGAACTCTGTCTAGACGGATGCAGTTTGGACGTCCATGAAGAGATACTGTTCATTGAGCATCTGTACGAGGGCGTTAAGCGTGAGATCGAATCGACGAAGAGCGGGGGGGAGAATCGCTCGACGGCGCAGGACAGACACACACAGCGATCTTTTCTTTCGCCGCAACAGTGCCACCAGCAGCAGCAGCAGCAACCACCCGATTCTAATGGCCAGGTGACTGCTCAGGACCCGGCGCTGGTGAAGGAGAAGAATTGAATGGTGATATGATGTGCCGTTCCTTTCTTGTCATTTGATCTCCGTTGTATATTGTACATCGCCCTGTATCACGTTCCTGTTTGTCACATTGCAGAGCTTCACCCTGGAAGCTGTCGAGAAAAGCCTTGTTTTTTTGCTGTCTGCAAATTTGTTAGTAATGATAATGCACTGAATATGAATTTCATTTATCAAGTTATCACGATCAATTGGCCACAGTTGCTCCTTCATGCCATTTGAGGACGTGGATTGATGGAATGGCGAATGCAAGATGGAAAAACCAATAAACAGAGAGAGCAATGGTATATTCAATTGACGAGTTTCTAGATTACATGAGACTCATTGATGGTCTGTGCAGCAGCAATACTTCTAGCAGTAATAAGTTAAAACACATCAAGATAGGTGACGGGAGAAATGATATAGCAGGATCGTCCGATTTCTTTCCGAATTCTCCACCCCCACTCGGACTCTATCGGTCGATGCAACCATCAGAATCGTCATACCCAATCCTGCAAGATATTGTCATTCTTCAATCGTCGTCAATTTCAAATTGAACATTCTTAACCCTTGAATAGTCACAATAAGCCCTATCTACATATCCACACCCTACTTTACCAGTCCTCCCACTCAATCCCCAACCTCAACAGCCCAGCCCAAAAACCAATCAATCCATCAACCAAAAGAAAGCCATACATATAGACCAATCTAGAAACCAAATCCAGAAACCAACATGACAAAAATCCACGTCCACCCCGCAACTGAACCCGACGCCTCCTCCCTAGCCACAATCTTCACAAAAAGCTTCACCACCGACCTCGACCGCGCCATGTTCCCGCCCCGCCCCGCCGTCCACGACTGGTGGACCCGCGTCTTCGCCGCCGACATTACACGCACACCCAGCACACGGGTTTTCAAGGCTGTCGACGACACCACCGGCGAGGTCGCCGGGTACGCCGTGTGGGCGCTGCCGGGGAGCGCGCACGCAGGAGACGACGAGATGCCGCCGTTCCCGGCGGAGTGTGACGCGGGATTGTGTGAGAAGTTTTTTGGCGTGATGGATGAGATGATGGAGGTTGTTATGGGTGGGAGTGAGGGGTTTTATTGTTTGTTTTCTTTTTTTCCCTTGTCCTTCCCGTCTTCTTTTGTTTTTCTTTTGCTTCATTCGTTGGTTTTCGTTGTGATACTAACTGGGTTCGCTAGATCTGAAGATGCTGGCTACGCGGCCCGAGTACCGTGGACAGGGGATCGCGTCGCGGCTGCTGCGGTGGGGGATGGAGAGGGCAGAGGAGGAAAAGGTGCCTGTTTTTTTGAGCAGTTCGCCGGCTGGGAAGAGTGTGTATGAGCGGGCGGGGTTTGAGGAGAAGGCGATGAGGGTTCTTGATGGGGGGTATCAGCAGAGGTATTTTGTTTGGAGGCCGGATGGGTGTTGAGCGTCTATATATGCGTATGCTTGTTCTAGATGGTGGGATTTGCGCTAGATGTTTTGAATATTCTACTTTGATATAGTCTTTAGAGTCCCATTGTAAGTATTGGCTGCTGTCACGATGCAGATCTGATCTGGTTGGCGGGTTGATGCAGGATTGCATCACGCATGTCGACATCCTATACCACTGCAGATCTATACCACTACAGATCTATACAACCCGAGTCTATCCAGACCAATTCTTGTGCTGATTCCGTGCCTGATTGCGCGATGAGATCGTGGGAAGATTTAAGAAGACTAGTAACCTCGGCTTAATAATGCGGAGAAAAAAATCGCTGATAAGAACCGCGAGAAACCCCACGTTCGCGATTCCTGAACAGCCTCGCAGCAACATACAGAGTACACGATAGAAAGACACTGAACAATCCCGCAATATCCATCAAATTATCGCAACCATGGGCGACGCAGCGCTGCCGAGAGAACACATCCTGATCGCCTTCTTTGAACCCCTCCCGCCGGGCCTGGAAGAGGACATCAAAGCCAAATTCCCCAATGTTGATACCACGACGGTGATATTACCTCGAGGCGCAGACGTCCCAAGTGGTAAGCCATTGTCTCACAATGCCACAAATAGCTACTCACAGAAAATCAGACGCCATCCAACACGCAACCATCCTCGTCACCTTCACGAACCTCCCGCGCCCCGAAGATGCCCACAAGTACGCCTCCACCACACCCCCTCCCTCTCCAACTAGACAAACCAATACCAACACTAATATGTAACAAAGCATCAAACTAATCCACTTCTTCTCCGCCGGCATCGACCACCTCATCCACCACCCCACCCTCCAAGACCCCCGCAACCGCGCCACCACCAGCTCGGGCATCCACGGGCCCCCAATCGCTGAATGGACCCTCATGAACTGGCTCATCTCCTCCCGCAAATTCATCCCCTCCTACGAGAACCAAAAGAAGCACCACTGGGGCGGCATCACCGCCTACATGCACGGCATGCACGACCAAGTCGGCAAAACCGTCGGCATCCTCGGCTACGGCAGCATCGGGCGACAGATCGGGCGCGCCGCCTCCGCCCTCGGCATGCGTGTGCACGCCTTCACCGCATCGCCGCGGCCGACGCCCGAGTCCAGACGCGACAGGGGGTACATCGTACCGGGGACGGGCGACGCCGACGGCGCGATCCCGGCATCGTGGCACCACGGCACGGACAGGGAGTCCGTCCGCGCGTTCCTGAGCCTGGGACTCGACCATCTCGTCGTGTCGCTGCCGTTGACGCCGCAGACGACGCACCTGCTGGGCGAGGAGGAGTTCCGCATCTTGTCCGATGCGGTGTCGCCGCAGCGGCCGAGGCCGTTCGTCACGAATATTGCCCGCGGGAAGGTCCTCGACCAGGATGCGCTGATCGCGGCGCTGAAGACGGGTGTGTTGGGCGGTGCGGCGCTTGACGTCGCTGATCCGGAGCCTCTGCCGGCTGATCATCCGCTGTGGGACGCGCCGAATTGCCATATCAGCCCGCATGTGAGCTCCCTGGGGAAGGAGTACTTCCCGCGGTCGATGGACGTGCTGAAAGAGAATCTGGGACGGATGGAGAGGGGCGAGGAGCTGGTGAATGAGTATAAGAGAGGAAAGGCATATTGATTTGCTGACTCTTCACGACACACATAACGCCCCTTATTATTACTAGTAATTTTTTTTTTTTTTTTTTGGTTAATTTTAAGTACATACATACCACGCAGATGGCTGGAACAATGCATTTTGGTGATCAAGATCCGAGTTCAGGACATGATCCATCCCCGGACGCTCTCTTCAACGACAACACTGGCCACGCCGCAGCCGAGCACGACCCACGACCAAGGGTTCGAGATCTCGCTCAGCGCAGGCCAGAACCGGTTCTTCTCCTGGCGCCACGCCTGCAGCTGCTCGTACTTCTGCTTGTCATACTTGGTGTATCGCTCCTCCTGTCCAGTCTCGTTCTCCTTGTCGCCGCCAAACAAGCGGAGGAACAGGTAGTTGGCCACGGGGCCAAGGAGCACAACGGGGTTGAGACCGTTGGCGATGTTGAGCAGTGCGAACGAAGCGTGGACGAGGGCATCACCCAGATAACTACACATATTAGTCCAAAAAACAAAAAAAAAAAAAAAAAAAGAAAGAAAGAAAGGGTACCTACTTCGGATGCCTCACAACACTCCACACGCCCTCGCGACACAAATCCCCCCTCTTATGCTTATACAACCCCAACTGCAAGTCCGCCAACGTCTCCAACGCAAACCCCACCCCAAAGACAGCCACGCCCAGCGTCCTCGCCACGCCCGCAACATCCACCCCGCCACAGCAGCGGCTCAAATCCAACACCCCCTGCCCCGGCAGCCGGAACGGCACCGTAAACGGCAGCGAAATGATCGTCAACGCCGCCGCCTCGGGCAAGAACACCTTCCAGAGCGCGGTGTCCCAAAAGCCCGGGTCCTGCTTCTTCATCTCCTCGTAGCGGGCGTCGTCGTGTCCGCGGTCGACGGACCGCGCAGCGATATGGTACAGCAGACGCGAGCCCCACGCAGTGACGCACCCCAGGAGCACCTTCTGCGACCAGGGGAGGGCGCGCCAGGTGGTGCCCAGCGAGGGCGACGCGCGGGTGATGTTGTGGCGCTGGGCGAAGATGGGCTGGCCTAGCGCGGCCCACCAGGCGTTGAGGACCTGCGTAGCGGGCCAGGCGCAGTCTTTGAGGTCGGCTCTGTTGGCGGTGCGTGCGGCGACGTAGGTCGCGACTGAGATGGCGGAGTTGAGCGTGAAGGAGGGGAGGATCGTCGATTTGACGAGCCCGATGTCGCTGAGGTTGCTACTGCTGGCGGTGCTGGGTCGGCCGGTGCCGGTGATGTCTCGTCTCGATGGTGTTGCGCGGCTTTCTCTGCCTGTCTGCGAGTATTCCTGTAGGGAGTGGCTTAGTTCGCCTAGCGGCGTTGGGCTGGTGCTGTATATCTCCATGTTGTAGAGTTGCCTTTGCCCGCACTCTTCACATGGTATTGAGGGGTTGAGTAGTAGGGCTTGGAAGGGTGATTTGTAGGTTGTGAGTTAGGTCTGGTGCTAGGAAAGGTTGATGTCACTGTTATGTAAGGCGGTTGGCGCCATGTGACGGTGGTATTTTCTCGATTAGGAAATCCAGGGCTCGGGATGGGTGGTAGATTGAGGTGCGGAGCATGTCATGACATCATTCATTGAGATACTATCTATATTGAGATAAGGTATATAGTACACGGGAGATCTTCAAGTCAGCATCAGCTAATAACGGTCATGCATCAGGTAATTGATAAATGACAACCCCATCTTGTCTTGATCTTTTTGAACACTTGTACAAGCTTCGCATCCTCCAATCCCTTCGCAACAGGCTGCAAGCCAGCAGGCGCGTCTTTATGCTGGCAGTGAGTATTGTAGGTCTTGGGTAAGTGCTGAAGTAATAACAAACCGCCTGTGATCGCGGTTATGCATATACACGAAGCAGCAGACAATGTTTTTCATGTCAAATATGAGTAAAGGCACATAAGATATGTCTAATTATATAATCATTAATCGTTATTTTCCACAAATTCGTTCAAGGCAGAGAAATCAAATGTTAATTCGGGACTATCGGATTCATTTTCAGTCCGATATTGTGTTCTGATCAAAGCTGACAATCGACGGGACCAGAGCTCAAATAAGTCCGATTGGAGATCGTCGCCAAAGGCTTGAGCATCGTGGCCATTGCTAACATATACATCAAAAGTAACTGCTTCGTTCGACCTTGTCGATATGAGTGAGAGATCAGTAGGTAAGATCAAGCTAACATCATGCAAGCCACATCCATTTGGGATTCTCTCCAAAGGTAGCTTGTGGGTGGACTTCCGTCGTAGACTTTTGTCCGTTTGTCCAGAGATACTTTGATGCCGCATGAGATATGCCCTTGGGTCATGTGGACTTAGAACAGGTTCGGATGTAGATCGACTCGGACCTTCGTCGGTGTTGGGCTCCGAATGAAGTGCTGCTCTCGCAGCCAGGTATCTGTTGAGATGCGGTGAACTAGAAGATGTGGATGGCACCACGCGATCTCTGACCCGCTCTCGGTGCTGTCTAATTGCCTCTCTTTTTCGATGCTCGAAATCGAGTGCGTCTTCGAGTCCTGAGTTTTGGTCTGACTTGGAAGATTCATGAAGTCTAGCCGACCATTTTTCAAGGACTGGCAGCTCACGTCGCTTGCCAGAGGTGGCTAGAGCTGGTGCCGCGGATGAACCGAGCAAACTACAACGGGGAGGCTCTGCTTCCGGTGCCGGGGAAACTTGCGATCTTGCAATAGGGATACATTGGGCATCCTGCGTTGCGCCTACAGATGCCGTTGAACCCGATGACGACGCATCTTCGGATCCAAACCGACCATGCGCTAGCCGGCCCAAGGATGGATCTGTCTGGGCCTCATCTGGAATGTCTTCCGCGGCGCTTTGAGAGAGCGAAACCTGCGTTGTCCTTGAAAAGATGGTATCTAGAGCACCGTTTCCGTACCTTTCTCGATCAAGGTCTCTGGAGGCGCGTAAGGAATGTCCTTGCGGCGATTCTGTCAGATGAGACTGCTGGACTCTTGACGACCTTTGTGGGTTTGGCGAAGAATCCAAAAGAGACGTTTCGGTCGAAGATGGGCTGGGAAGAAACGATTTTCGACTGTGGTCTTTCTGCTTCCTCTGGGAGCTTGTCTGCGTTTTAAGGGAGCCGTCAGGTGTTCCATGGTTAGAAGATAAAGTCACTACTGCACTTCCAGTCCCTTTGGTCACGTTCTCGCGAACCGGCACATTGAATTTGGTGATTGACCAAGGGTTGGTAAACTGCGGATTCCTCGAGTGCGAACCTGGTGCCGTACGTCTTGCAATGGCATGAGTTTCACTTTGCTCCGGGTGTTGGTCTGCACTTGTATTGGCACCTGATATTGGATTGGTGGATGAGCGAGCAGAGGTATATCGCGATGATTGGGAGTCGTCAGGACTCCTAGGTTGTCGGACAGGTTGAGGACTTTTCTGAGCAAGGAGCAGACCGAAACCAGCCCCTCGTGTAGGCTCTTTGTCCTTTGGTGAGCTTGGTTGTTTCTGCTCCATCTCCAAATTGTCCCCATATACATCCGTCATAAAGTCTTTCAGTACGGACAAAAACTGCTCTCGATCTTCAAACAGTATATCATCTTTTGCTGGCTCAATGTTGACGTCGTACCGCTCTTGCACGCTTTTGACGTGCAAGCAGATAAATGGATCTGAGATCGTCGGGAGAAGTCCCTTGCGAGAACAAGCCGACCGGAAATATGATTTATAGATTTTTGTGACGTCGCGGCCAAGCCCTCTGGTCGAAGACAATGGTCTGCCATCAACGCTGATATATTGACCCGCGTTTCTTGATTTTGCGAGATCTGCCATTGTTAGACGAGTGATTTCGGAAAGGAAATTTCACATTACCAGTTCCAGGGTTGAGCAGCACTGCAGTCAGCTTAAAATTAGGATGCTGCTCCGAGGGTGCTTCCTGAACCGCGACGTCGTCCGATGACCACTTCTTCCCGATGCAACTGGAAGTAATATCCATGCCAATGATTTTAGTCGCTGCGTTCATGAGTGTTGGATTTGGTCCTGGGGCGTAGATGAGATTATTCTTCTCATTTTTTGCCTTTAGTACTCTTAAACACAACCTTTTGGATGGTTGAGCGATGGCGTAGGCTTGCATCAATTTCTTGATTTTCCCCAGTGTTTTGATTGTGCTTCTGAGTGTGGTTTGTCTTCGAACGGGTATGTGTTTGTAAAGGTCCACGACCCGGACAGAAGTTCCAACTGGGTGAGATGCGCGTTGAGTGCTACACAGTATAGTTAGACCTTGCTGACCCAGTAAACTTCGGGGTACTTACCTAATGGGTACACCGTCTCTCCCGTATTTGATGCTGGATCCCACCAATTCTGAATCCACCCTAGTACTAACGGTCACTCCGCCCGAAACTTCGGCCATACTGGCTAAGGCCTCGCCTCTAAAGCCGAGATGTTTGGCCCCGACTTCTCTCAAATCCTCGACTGTTTCGATCTTGCTTGTGTAAGCACGTTTACAAACCACCGGATGGTCGCTGGAAGGTATGCCATGGCCATTGTCTTTCACCTGGATGAGGTCGACGGTGTTTGGAGAGACATCAACAAATATAGATGTAGCCGAGGCATCCAATGCATTGTCTACAAGTTCTTTGACAACCGAGCAGGGGTCAGAGATGACTGATGTTGCAGCAATTGCCCGAATGGTGGTTGGGGGGAGGGCGGTGATCGGCATTATCAATGGTGGCCCTGCAAACCGCAAACCATGGTTATAGTTTGCGCTAGCAGGGGATGCTAGATATCAATTGAAGGAGAAGATATAAATAAGTATACTATAAGAAACGGAATGATATCACTGATGTAAGGTGTATACGTAGTAGCGAGCGAGTGGTGACATGAGATGTATTGAGCGGAAATGAAGTATTTCCACGCACATTGTTTGGAGATATCAAGGTCAGCCACGTGAGCTGAGTCATCTGATTTCCGCCAAGAACTGAAGCATCCCTTCTCGACAAATCAACAACAACGGTTCGTTTCTGACACCTACATGGTCACTGAATCCAAAAATGCTGTGTTCAGCCTTCTCGATATCGCAGTTGGCGATACCGAGTGTGTCTCTTCTCATTAGTTTTCTCGCATACACCTCACAATATCTCCTTCTGAACTTTGAACCTGCGCCGATCACAGACCGCGAGCTACTGTGGGTCAACGTTTTCGCGCTCTGCATATGGATATGCTACTACCGGGCCTGTTCCGTGGATCCAGGGCGTATTCCCAAGGGCTGGCGGCCGCAAGACAGTAAACAATTGGAATCCGACCGTGCAAGCGGACGATCGCGGTGGTGTCGTAGATGTGAAGCTTTCAAGCCGCCCCGAGCGCACCACTGTAAAACGTGTCAAAGGTAGACATGACCGTAGCTTGGCCTGTGACCAGTCATAATCATGTATGCTGATGTTCGGATCTAGATGCATTCCAAAGATGGACCATCACTGTCCGTGGACTTCGAATTGTGTCTCGCACTTCACCTTCCCCCATTTCATACGGTTCCTCTTTTATGCGGTGACGGGCATGATCTATCTTGAGACTTGCTTGTGGGAAAGAGGCGCTATCATTTGGGCTTCTAGAAACCACCCCAGCGTAAGCAATCGTCGAACGGGCTTGTCAACTTTTGCTGATCTTGTTTAGTACATGGGGCCTAGTGTCATCCAGATAGGCCACCTGTTTGTTCTGTTTGTAGTGAACAGTCTGACGATATTCGTGCTCTTTATTTTGCTCGCTCGAACAGCCTGGAGTCTTGTATTCAACACCACCGTCATCGAGACCTGGGAAATTGAAAGACATGAAACCCTGTTGCGACGGGCTAAACACTTCCATGGGTATCTGACGAGTCCCCATGGAACTCGAGTGCATATCAGAAAGCAAGAGTTCCCCTATGATATTGGAATCTGGGACAACATCAAGGCCGGGATGGGTGGGAGTTCAAATGTAAGAGTGCCACGTATATTAAAAACCATGACTAACATCTTCCTCAGGTCCTCGGCTGGTTCTGGCCTCTCTCAAGAACTTCTGACCGTTCGACAGGCTTAGAGTTTGAGACTAATGGATTCGAAAGTTAGTTCACGGCTGTTTTTACCAAAAATGAAGCTGACTCTGGTAGATTCAAACCTCTCATGGCCACCACCAGACCCCGATCGCATTCCCATGCCTGCACCGCGAGCGAGGGGCAACCTCTCCCCCGAAGCAGAGGCCTCTGGATACGAGAACGACCAGTCCCCCTCTAGGGACTCATCAAAAACCGGGAATGATCTGGCCATCCAGCGGCGTCGGCGCTTCCATCAAAGAATTGATCAGCGGACCGATGAAGCCGAGAACTCAGCAGAGTCTAGTTCAGCCGACAGCGATCAGTCGGATGACGGCGAACAAGCATGGAGGAACTCGGAAGGCGAACGGCTTCGTGATTTCGGTGTCGACGAGGATGCCGAGTTTTATGATGAGGAGGATATACCACTGGGTATTTTAGTTCAGCAGAGAGCCCAGGCGGCGCTGAAGCAAGTGACCTGATACAGGTTTATGTATAAAAGTTAAGAGGTCAAAGCGTTTGTATAGCAGAACATCTCTGGTTCTTTCTAGTAGCTCGTACGCAACATACCATTAGTGGCTCTCGATATTTCGTTGACGAGCAAAGCGAGAAAATTCTGTGCTGGGACCAGTGTAACGCTCGGTGAAATTTCGAGACGCCTAACCGTGCTGTATCACGCCTAGACACCCGGATTTTTATTTGAATCTGCTGAAAGACATGGATGCTTTCACTGCAACCAGGTACTGACTGTCATAAAATTGCATAAATCCCTACTGGATAATGCCGTGCACAAAGTAAATCATTGATGGGTTCATAGACAGAGCCGTATTGGTCCCCGATGACGCCATCTGACGGAGCCCTCTGATTGGCTGCCTTATGAACATAGCAGCGATCTTTTGTGCTTGTCCCAGCATTAGCCTGTGGGGGTTTAATTAAGTATAAAAGTATACATTATAACGGCTGACATCGATCTGAGATGCTTCATCTTCCCTTCCATGAGGTGGTGAAGTCCCAGATGCAGCTACCCCAAAACCCCGACCCCCCAGAAAATAGCGGACCTGTGTGGCTCAGGAGCCCGATCCGACCACGGCTAAATAAAGACCACAGACCAATCGAAATGCAGGAAATTCCTCAGTTGGCCGCGGGAATCCCCGACGTAACATCCAGCAAATGACTGATCTCCTCGCTCGTCCTCTGAGTTCCCCGGGAGGGAAAAAAACAAGGAGCACGCAGAAAAACGCTGAAAAGCTGGAATTTCAACCCTACGCCACATCCCGAATCTAGCCAGATTCCTCATCATGCTTCACTATTGTCCGCCATTCCTTCGACAATGAACGACCGGCCCGATAACCTCCACGACCATTCATACTCGGAGTCCACCGCCGTCTCCAGACCGCAATCCGTGGCGATCGCCAGCAGTCGGGCCTCTACCTCTCACGACCAGAACCCATGGGGGAACCACGACGACGCCTTCGAACTCCACCAAATCGAGACCCAGGAAGATGATTCCCCCTGGTCGTTGTCATCAGGAGAATCTCGGGTCATCACACGCCGGACGAGATCGCACGTGGATCAACGCTCTATAAGCAGCCAGCCACCACGCAAGGGGCTCGCGGGTTGGGTGCAGAGACAATGGGTTCGGAATGTGGTCATGACGGTGCCGGAGAATAAGAATCGCGATCATTTCGGTGAGTCCTGTTTCTCCGCTATCAAGGGATGGGCGATTGTGCATGAGGAATGCCGGTTGTCTTTCCCCAACGAGGGATGCCGCATCGCCAAACCTAACTCCCAGGGGAGTCGCCTGCTAATTCTCCATCTCGTATAGCTCTGGAACGCACGTTCCTAGCCTATATTCGGACATCGGTCGTTCTGGCAATGCAGGGCGTGCTTGTTGCTCAGTTGTTTCGTCTGCAGCGGGAGTCGACTCCCAACGACCGGCTCGGATACTATGAAGTGGGAATTCCTCTGTCGGTGAGCTGCCATGCGGTCGCTATTTTGGTGGCTGCCCTTGGCGCCTATCGCTTCTTCAAGCAGCAACACGCTGTGGCGTTGGGAAAGATCTATGCAGGTGGATGGGAGCTCAATTGCATTGCTGGGCTATTTGCTGCCGTAAGTTTGATACCACCGCCGCAGTGGGTTATTGAAGAGATTGGAGAGATTGGTTTCTGACAGAGCACAGGTGATTCTAGTAACCTTCATCCTGTCCCTTGTGATTGCGGTGGAAATCGACATGGATAACGACAATACAGCGCTCATGGCATAAAAGTGGGATCATCTTTTCGGAATGTTATAAATAATACTTGCTAGGGATATAGACTAATGCTTAATTTTCAACTACCATGCACCGAGAACCAATCTACTTCCGATCTTATTGATGTGGAGTGCAATGTTTCTAAATTATTTGACGTGTCTCTGTAATATTGGCTGATGTTCAACCTGCCACAGATATATTGCCTCAATCAACTGAAGCTATAGTGGCGACGAGTATACGCAAGGTTAAGAGGCTGTGCTACATGCATATATCGAGACCGAACCACGAGCTCTCTCACAACCAAACCTTAATACTCCTCTGTCGGTATTTGCCTGCCTGTCCTATTCGGAACAAGCGATCCCTGCTGGATGAGACAGGATTGGGCGAGTTCTGCGGGGAAATGACAACACGAGGTACAGGCTCCGCCACTAACAGCCTGAACCACTCGAAACCATCGTCGGGACCATCCATCTACTAGCCGAAGTGGATTGATTGATTGATTAATTGACACCTCCGTTTTTTCCTCAGCCTCGTGTTGATTGAATCATTCATTGAGGAGTCCTACATAATTGACTAGCTCAAATATCCCACCTAGGCTGGGCCCCGACCGATGATCTGGCGCTGATCTGCCCCTTACCACTGCATGGGTTGATGATCGCGACGGCATTTAAACACTCCTCACTCCGCATCGTGCCCTTTTCTTTTTCTTTTTTTTCTTTTTCTTCTTTCTTCTTTCTTCTTTCTTCTCTTTTTGACCTCCAGGGGGAATTTCCCATAGTACAATAGTACCGATAGAAAGTCTTCCTGGACAAGTTACTAGAATGCATGCTGCACCATGTCGGGTTTCCAAGAACTCCTTAATTCCCAGCATCACCTCACAACATACCACCTTTACCACGACGGCGCAAAACACGTCCTGATCTCCCCAGAGAAGCAATCAAAAGACGCACGGAAAGCGCGCAAAAGAAACACCACCAAATATGCCGCCGACACCACCACCGCTGATCCCCCAGGGAGCTTCTACATGCACCGACCATTCCTCAGCTTCCACAGCGCCCCCCGCACCCTGCGAGACGGCGGCGCCAAGACAGGGGCCCCCATCTGCATCATGAACGGCTCGCCCCTCTGGACCCGCTGGAATCTCCAATTCGGCGAAGAGGAGCTCGCACAGGCGCTCGATCCTCGCGGGGTCGTCGCATGGCAATCGCGCAGCAACGCCAACAACAGTCGCGACAACGACGACACCGCACTGAAAGGCTACAAGGTGCGAAGCTGGCGACTGTGGGGCGAATCCGGCAAAGCCTACCACCGCGAAGTGAACGCCGCCCGAAAGCAAGACAAACCCGACCTCCGCCGACCCAGCGACAAGGGCTCCTCCGCCGCATCATGCACCGAAGACGAAGGCGAGACGCGCGATGCCGTGCGCGCCGCCTACGCCTCGTCGCTAAAGTGGGTGTCGCCCATCTCGAGCCGCGCCCGCTGGTACCAGATGACTCACGACGGGATCGACCTCGTCTGGAAGGGCACGCGCGACCTCCGACGCGGCCAGTCGATGCGACGGTGTTTGATGCCGTTTCACCACCTCAAGCTGGTCGCGCGTCTGCCGCCGCTGTTTGTGGGCGACCGCGATAGCGAGGTTCTGCTCGCGCAGTACTCGAGTAGCTGGGGGAGTGACAAGCAAGGCTCGTTAGTGATTCTGGATGAGGTCGTGAGCAGGATTTTCGACCGCGGGCGGTCGTTATCGGAGTCGAGTGGGCTGCACGGGGCGAAAAGAGCGGACCATCTTAAACGTGTGTATAATTTGATTCTGACGACGGCGTTGTGCATGATTGTTGGCGAGGAGCAGAAACGGGGCATCATTGTGGCTGTTTTGGCGTTAGTGGCGGATGCGGCTGGGGGTGGTTGATTTATGGAGTTGGTTGTCGAACCTTTTACTTTAATATTCTTGCAATAATGGCATGCTTGACTGTCGGTGGCATGTATGACTTCTTTCTGAGCTATCCCATTTCTCATTGATGGTTAGAGACCTGATATATGCAGAGTCGATTTACGCACAAGATGCATTTTAGGTCCCGTCAGTCTGTCTCGAATATCCTGCCGCCGATTCCATCTGTACTTCACTACTGCTGACAAGCTATGCCAAGTTACAGGGACATTCCAATCCACCCCAGCTCGCCAAGGATCTAGACGATGCATCCTTGTCTCTGGAATGATGTCAGCTAGATCTCATCCTTCCCCGCATCCTATCTGCTTCAGCACTGAGCAGGTATATTCCCAACAGGCTTAAGCTTATGCATGAACGGTTTCGTACATCTGTGCCACTCGACATAGCACAACACACGGTTTACCAAGCCTACAGATTTTAAACGGCCAACAATCATGCGAAAAAAAGCAAAAAGCCTTCTCATACGCAATATGCAAATCCAAAAGCGAACGCTACAACAGCCAACTACCACCCCGAAAGCACAAAAACGGAGAAAACGCCCGCACCCCGTCCCGATGCAACTGATGTACCAACGGATTCACCCAAACCGGCGTCGTCCACAGGAGGAACACTACTACCCACATGTACCCGAGCGCTCGACGCCAACCGGGGCTCATCCCGTTGATCGTGTTCCGAAAGACATGTTGGAATGTATTCTCCACGACAATTCCCACGGCCTGGAGTCCAAAGAACACCATCGCGCCACTCTGTGCAAGCGGTACGCCGAACGCGAGGTCCATGCCGAGGTGTACGAGTCCGGAGACTGCGAACGCGAATGCGAGGCGGATATAACACACCCATGTTGACGATGACGGGATACCTAGGACTGAGGCGATGAAGTTGCCGTTTGAGACCACTGTTTGGCGGAATATCTGGTGCCATGTCCTCCTAACGAATCTTGTCAGCATATGTCCATGTCCGCCTACTCGAGCAGAAATGTTTTAATAGAAATAAGATGACATACGACCACAGCCGTCGCAGCGTCCACGCCCCCGTCAACGAACCCGCAATCGGCGGCCACTCGACCGGCTCATAGAACCCCAGCGCAACGACCAGCATCGCGTACGAAGAATACCCAGCGAGAATAGCCGCCCTGCAGATAACCCCAAACGACACGGTGAACAAGCTCTGCACCAGCACGCGCCGCGCCGCCGCCCCAGGCAGCAGTACCGTTCTCGCCCCTGTCGGCAGCATCGCCACCGCATCCGCAACATACATCTCATCCGCATCAATAGTAAACATCTGCACAGCGACCAGCGCCAACACAATCTTCACGGCAGTGACGCCCACATACCGCAGCCGGGTAGGCACATCGTCAGGATCAGCGTCATCAAACGCCGGCAACTGGTCAATCTGCCAAGGCGTATCAATCCGGCGATAATTAAATACGGTATTAATGCCCCAGATGACACGACGGAACAGAGACACGTGCTTCGTCTTCTCACGCGTCTTTTTCGCCTCCCATGCGACCTGCGCGTCGTGCGACGCGCGGCTGAGAAGGAGCAGGTCGAACGCGTTGAGGACATTCACCCAGCACATGGCGACGATGGGGCCGCCGAAGCGGATCCCCACGAAGGCTTGTAGCGCTTGCTGCTGGACGGCGGCTGCGAGGGCGACGACCGCGACTGCGGCGGTGGGCCGCGCGGGGGAGTGCGCGGGTGCGAACGCGATCGTCAGGCCTGTCACGAGCTGTACGAGGAGCCATTGGAGGGCGGGGATGGCCCAGGGCGGTGGCATTCCAGCTGTTTGGGCGGCCATTGCTGCTCTACTTGGGAAAAGGGAGGTGTAAGGGGAGGGAGATGGAGCTTTCTTCACCCATCCCGTGAGGAATTCCTCGGGGGAGGGAACTTGAATTTTGGTTTTTCAAGCAAGTGAGTGATGTGGAGATTATTTGTTGTTCTTGCTGGCTGCAGGATCATTTACTATTGGTTGGGGTGGAGGTGAGACGAGTCAAGAATGCGCATGTCTTACAACTATTTGTTAATAGTGTGGATTGGCTGTGGGAATGGGTTGGATTGCGATCTTTGCAGATCTGCCGCTGCTGCTGATCAGTGGATCTAGGCTCGATGGGATTGATTTTCAACAGTATATACACCGAGTACACTAGAAAAGATAGAGAGGTGTCTAGTATAGATAGAGAATTTATTCTAGCTTTAAATAACCATTAAGCAGTCTATATCAATCCAAAAGAATACAGTGAATACCATAACCGACTATATACAGTAAACCACCCAGCATCCCACACTAAATTCTACAGAACACCAGACGAGTAAATTCAATTATAAAAAACTACAAAATACCAATCCTCAACCCAACAACAAAACAACACACGTGAGCAAACCCAATCCCACAACTGTCGTGACATCACACCCACTTGAAACCTAATCTGATCGCAAACAACACCCATAAGCAAAGACAAAAATCCATCCATCCGCACATCCACACATCCACGTACCCAAAGTCCAGACAGACAGACAGACTAGACATGGTAGACAATGACACAATCCACCAAACCCACCTGTCAACTAAACAATGTCATAAAAGAAACCCACATAATCCATTCGCCCCAGGTGGTGAGGTCGCCATGACTTCATCGCGCGTCCAAACCACCCCTCGCCCACCAATGACGCTGCAAACCCGCGGCGTGCGTCCCAGAGACAATGGAGTCTACTGTTAGAATGGCACGCTGTCCAGACCGTGGGCGGGGTTCTATAACTACTTTCTCTGTCCTCGGCTCAACAGCTAGTAGACAGACAGACAGACAGACGAACAAACTAGTATCTGTTCTTGAGTAGTGGAAACACGCCAGCCACAAAGATGACTAAAGGTTTGGTTCGTTTATGCTTCTTGCAGCTATTATACTATGTCTATTTGTATATGATACTAAGGCTATCTAGACATTCGACATCCGCTACGATAACGAGCTCGCACACGATTACTATCGCGATGGAGCGGACCTCGCTGCTGTGTATGTATCCATTTCTTCTTATCCTTCTTCTTTCCTCTTTCTTTCTTCATCTACACTCCCCTCCTCCCCTCCACATCAAACCATACACATTGTATTGTACAAGCAAAACCAAGCCAAACGAACTAACCAATCCAACCACAGAATCAGAGACATCTACAGAGACCGCCAACTGCACATCCCAGACGCGTTCGAGTCGACGTTGACGACCCCACCTATCCATTTCATGGAGTAGGTCCACCCACTTCCTCTATATCTGATAATAGGTCTATCATAGCTGACGCAGGCGAAAACAGGGTTGAGGCGCCCGAGGATATCGACGTCGATGAGCTGAGGAAGGTGGATGTTCCTCCTGGATTGAGTATTGAGATTCAGGATTTTCATGCTTAGGTTGGGTTTGTAGGGTTGGGGTAGTATATACTGTTGGATATATGAATGCATATGACTTTTTAATTAGTGTTTGGTCCTTGTTTTATACATGAGGTCACAAGGGGTTCCATTACTGGCACGATGGGGCATAGAATATATTTATACACTTGATCTTAGATATCTCCATAGTGTAGTTGCAAAATTACCAATCATGTTCATTCACTGAACAACCGGTATCATGGCCTCAGATAGATGGTGAAGAAAGATGTACGAGACAGCGACTCAAGCCAATCAACAAAACAAGAGAAAAGAATTAGGTCCACAGAACACCAAACACGTAGATTCATCAACAGAAAAAACGTTAACAATATACAAAAAAAAAAACAAAAAGAAACGACAAGGGCCGGATTCGAACCGACGACCCCGAAGGGATAAGATTTCTAGTCTTACGGATTAACCGCTCTCCCACCTTGCCGGTGTATATTATATGGTTTTTATTTTACCTTTATGTAGGTAATACACCTTGGCAGGGTTTTGAAACGTCTTGCTTAGATCTTCATGTCTTGATTAACCATTTACTGGCTTCTACCACACTTTGTAGAAGTCAAAGAAATCTACTGATACACAGAGTTCTAACTAATTAATCAATACGAATAAAAGATTAAGTGAAAATCATATTATCAGATAAGGAAACATCATTATTAAACCATGATCATAAGAACTCATGTACGTCTAAGGAAATCCATACATCAAAAACTCATTGCCATCACCTATCCTCTCCGCCTAGTCATCGCATAAAAAAATCAAAGAGATATATGTTTTTGTGGGGTTTTGTGTTGTTTAAAGCGACTTCAGCAGAGCATCCAGGATAGGCAAGGCATCGGTGACATCATCAATCAGGAGCGACGTCTCGTTCACGAACTTAGGGGTGAGCAGATCGTGGGCGTTGGACAGCAGCGAGGAGACATCGGAGATAGTCGAGGGCTCCAGCAGGGGCTCGATGGCGGGGATGAGCGGCTTCACCTTGCCGAGGAGGGGCTTGAAGGCGGGCAGCAGCGGGATCACGTCGCCGAGGACGTCCTCGAGGGTGTCGACCACGTCGGGGGTGAGCAGCTTGTCGGCGCCGGTGACCAGGTTGGAGGTGGAGTTGACGAAGCCCGGGGTGAGCAGCTTCTCGGCGTTGCCGAGCAGCCCGACGATGCCCTCGATGCTCTCCTCCTTGAGGAGGGGCTTGAGGGCAGGCAGGAGCGGCACAGCCATGTCGATGACAGACTTCAGGCTCTTGACGGCCTCGGGGCTGAGTAGCTCGTCCGCGTTGTCGATCAGGCCGCTGGTCTTCTTGACGAAGCCCGGGGTGAGGAGATCCTCGGCGTTGTTGAGCAGACCCACGATGCCCTCGATGCTCTCCTCCTTCAGGAGGGGCTTGAGGGTCGGGATCAGAGGCACGGCCATGTCGATGAGGGACTTCAGGCCCTTGACGGCCTCGGGGCTGAGCAGCTCGTCCGCGTTGTTGATCAGACCGCTGGTCTTCTGGACGAAGCCCGGGGTCAGGAGGTCCTCGGCGTTGTTGAGCAGACCCACGATGCCGTGGATGCTCTCCTCCTTCAGGAGGGGCTTGAGGGCCGGCAAGAGCGGGATGGCCATGTCGAGCAGGGACTTGAGAGCCTTGACGGTCTCCGGGGTGAGGAGAGTGTTGGCGTTGGTGATCAGGCCGTTGGTCTGCTTGACGAAGCCGGGAGTGAGAAGATCCTCGGCGTTGTTGAGCAGGCCCACGATACCCTCGATGCTCTCCTCCTTGAGGAGGGGCTTGAGGGCGGGGATGAGCGGGACGGCCATGTCGATCAGGGACTTGAGGGCCTTGACTCCGTCGGGGCTGAGGAGCTCGCTTGCGCTGTCGATGAGAGTGTCGGTCTTCTTGACGAAGCCAGCAGTCAACAGGTTGTTGGCGTTGTCGATGAGAGTCTCGGTCTTCTTGATGAAGCCGGCCGTGAGCAGGTTGTTGGCGTTGTCGATGAGGGTCTCGGTCTTCTTGACGAACTCGGCCGTCAGGAGGTTGTTGGCATTGTCGATCAGCTTCTCGGTCTTTTCACCGAACTCGGGCGTCAGGAGCTTGCTCGCGACTCCGACGATTCCGCGGAGCTGGTTGTCGACGGGAGGCGCCAGACCAGTGGACAGGTACTTGAAGGTGTTGGTCAACTCGGCGAGGAAGCCGGGGTCGAGGAGGTTCTTCACACCCTCCCCCAGCTCGCCGAGGCCTTCGAGGAAGGGGCTCTTGGGCTTGTCCTCCTTCTCATCCTCGCTGTTCTCACTGTCGTCGGTGGTCTGGCTGTCCTGGCTGCTCTCGCTGTCCTTCTTGTCCTCGTCGTCCTTCTTGAAGGGGTTCAGATCGTCGAGGACACCACCATCAGAACTCGAGGGGGCCGGGGCAGACGAAGAAGTGGACGAAGCCGACGAATCCTCCGTCTTGGGAGGCTTCGTGGGCGCCGGCGCGGGAGCTGACGTCGATTCTTTCTGACCCTCATCGTCGGATTTGGCGGTAGGCAGGTCAATCAGGGGAGAATCTTCCTCGGACTTGGAAGAGGTAGGCTTGTCGTCCGAGGAAGAGTTGGCCACCTCGGGGGCGTGTTGGTCTTGCTGCTGCTGCTGCGGGTGCGGTTGGGCCTGGGCCGTAGGCACCGGCTCCTGAGCACTTTGCGCGATGGCAGTGCTGCTGGGCCCATCGTCCTTGTTACCAAGGCCCAGGTTCTCCATGATCCCGTCGGCCGGGATAGCACCCACACCATTGGTCGCGACCAGCAGCGCGGTCGCGAAGATTGGCGTGAAACGCATGATGAAGGAGACTTTATTGAAAGAGTTTTCCTTTTTTTGGGTTGTTTTTCTGTTTCTTGGGGGTTTTTTATGGTCGTCCCTTCGTTTTCTCTTCGCCTCAGCAGCAGCAATGCAATTGATCACAACAGCTCCGGTATCTTGTCTTGAATCTTGACAGGTAAGACAGAGGGCCTGGTCGTTCTGGGGATCAAAGAAAGAGCATCTCCGCGAAAGGGAGACAGCTCTATATGTGGATGCAAACTGATGACGATCGTCGTCGAGTTGAGAAACTAGTTCCCCGCGATCCGTCCTTGGGGCGACACTAAAACCTGCTGGCTGCTGTTCCTCTCCATATCCAGCATAGTAAATTGGGTCTAAACCGAGGTCGCCCCTCCACTCTTTCCCCCATGTGCCGCCATGTGATGAGATTGTTATATGGGACCGGACGATGCTAATCACAGTCCTGCCCAACGGACTTACTTATTTTAGCCAGTGCCTAGGCAGACAATAACCCAATCGACTATGGACCAGCGCGATCGTATCCCTGTCGCTCGCGAGTCCCCTCTCCCCATGGGGGAATTATCCAATCCCCATGCTCCGCCCTCCGCATCTGGTGCTTACTTTCTTGGATCATGACCTGTTGGCTCCCGCCTGTATCTTCTGAGCCTTGGACAGGATGGTGACTAGTGCGCCTCTAGCTACTGACGAGGTGGGTCGTTCGGGATAGTTCTTGGTTCTAGTCCAATTGACGTCAAAATCGATGACAGCCTCGCATTGGCATCTTTATACGATGGACGCTGGCCGTCCTTGGGATGCGACAGGACATCAGGCTCCGCACCATACGTGATGAATATCCGTTAACTTTCACCGGGAGGAACCGCTCTCTCATCAGGATAGATTCGGGATGGTGAGAGAAGATCCCAACCTAGTCGAGCCCACAGATGGCATATGTACTCCGTCGACAGAAGAGATTTTCGGTGAGACGGACTGGGGGGGAACAATGTAACGTTCCTTGATCCCAACCGACCAGAAAAGCCGCAAAGACGAGATAGTTAGCCAGTGGAGATGGCTGAGGTAGTCGGGGAAAAACATCAAGGAAAGGGAAATTGTGATGTCGATCGAGATGCCGATCCCCGTGCGGGACAGGGTGTTGTTGGTCGGTCAGTGAGACATTGTTGAGGGGGAAAGCTGGTCATGAGCTATCCAGCTCCGATAGTATAATAGATTAAAATTATGTCACCTCTTAATTTAAAAATGCATGGCACGACCGCTGGCTTGTAAATGATGCGGGTGGCGCGATGCTTATCAATTTGTGGCGGTCTTGACCGTGATAACCCTGTCGAGAAGGAGAGGAAGGAAGAGAAAGGAAGGAGATGCGAAAAAGAGAACTCCATGGAATGTGGTGGCTCGATTGTTGGGGTTGTGACTCCCATTCCTCCTCTGGATCCACCACCCTCAACCAATCCCATGGACGAACCCCTGATGAAAACCCCAAGTCTGGTTAAATCCCCTGCCTATCTCCTCGTACACTGAGCGGCTCGCTTCTACCATGGAAAGACAGCATACTCCGTAAGCGAGAACCAACTTTGATCAGAAGATCCTATACTTCACGGAGGTTCGAACAGTGGTGACGGTACTGGTGCACCCCGCGTGGGATCAACAACCACCTGCATGTGAGATCAAAACGATCGCGTTAGCAGGGAAGACAGGAACAGGTTACAGGAGCATTGACAGGAATGCAAAGCGTCGGAGCATATGAATACGCCAGACCTTCCCCCCCGTTCCTTGGGGGAATAAACACAGACGATAAACAAACACAGCCTCTCTGGCTCTGGAAGAATGGAAGAAGACCCCACACCGGATGGATGCTCTGGATCCACTGGGAAAATTTCTCAAAAAAGCAAGAGGCCCACCCGAAAGTCCCCAGTTGTCCCAATTATCCCAATCCCCATACTCGTCGCCCATGATCCCCTTGGACCGCTTCCCCGTGGCCGCGATGGGACGCGGATGTCTCAGAAGAGGGAAGCAGTATGGAGTAATACTATGAGTATTTCTCCTCCACCGCCAATTACTGGGGTACAAATCCTACCATCCCACGTGAATCACGAGTCTAGAGCCGACAACCAGTCATTGGACTACTCCATACTCCGTATACTCCGTATGGAGGCGACATATTAGTGGCTATTGGCTAAACGGGGCCATACCACTTCCCCAGAAAATAGCCGAGGATCGATCCCGACCAGCGGTGACGACGGAGTAGAGTAGAACTAACTATTAGGCGATAGATATGTCACTTTGCAACGAGTTAGGCGCCCATCCCGACTCCCTCCGCGTCGTAGCCCTCCAAACGCAGCACATGTCCCGATGTCTGACGTCGGAGGAGATCCTCCGATCACAGCGGGGCCCCGCTTCATGCGCCTTTATCTGGAGTCGCTTGCACGCGGGGGTTGTGTGAGATGTGCGTCTCTTGCTTTGCCACCCGCCTGTGCCATGGCCCAGATGGCGTCATACGGTCTGGGTTGATTTATTCGGTTGTGGATTTTTGTTGTCCATCTTTGGCTCTCGATAGATTAAACTCATAAACTAGATAAGTGGGGGAGGTGATGAACCTAGGTATCTGCCCGAATGTTTCGATCGTGCATATGACAGCAACTCTACTCCTATTGCAATGACGAGATTCTTATGACTAACTAGATTACAGAGAATTCTGTGGGAAAAAAACAAGCTGACTAAATTAGAATCCAGTGGACGATGAAAATTAGCGATACATAAGAATTCGGGTGTGATGGTCCTGAGCAGGGTCACTGATAAGACATAACACTAGTACATGAACAATGCAAGACGATACCGGTGAAAACAGTCAAATTTTCGTGCAATTGTACTTGTATGTTTGTGGAGTCAAAAAGAAGCCTGCGGAAATTTCACGGGCAAGAAGACATGGTCAGGTGTTGCATCATTGGTTCAAGTCGAAGAAGCACAAAGTCGAACTAATTATTGAAGGTCACTGAGGCTGTCTGGTCCCGACAATTTCAAAACAATATGCCCAAGCCGCACTCATTATATTTGCGCTGGTCTTCAAATTGTCTTCAAGTGCCTCTGGGCCAATTGCTATATCATCCATGGATTCCGTTCAGAAGTGACGGTATTGCCATAATACCCTCTCGGTGTGTCGCTGCACATACGGTCCAGGCTAGTGAACCCCATTCTCATGACAAGAAATACCGGAGCACTTCTTGGGTCAACATGTCGACTCTGGGATTATCGACCACTGCTAGATGATTAGAGACCGTCCTGGTTCCAACAGTATAGTGTCATGACATCCTCATCAAGGAACTCATGCTGTCCACCCATGCGGTGCAATATTGATAATGAAACCGATCATAGCACGCCGATTGGGGATATTGTAACCATATGGAGAAGCAAGCATATATAGACAACAAATTAAGCTGTTTCAGCGACCGACCGTCTCACGCGCCCAAGTTGCGAACGGCTCCCGTGATGAAGGAAAATAGTCACTCTGAAGTAAATATTCCATCTCGATCATTGCGAGTCGAGCATGCAACTGACCGAGAAACGCGACTAAAAGCGCATGCGAGTGCTATGGTCGTAGCGAGACCCGAATCTCGTTGGCAGGGGGTCTTGTCAGCATATATATAGATGCCATATATCACAAGTCCTTCGATTGCCGATGATCACAAATACCATCTGTGCTCAGCTGAGCGCCACATTGAGTCGGTTCATGTCTGCTATGGACCAAACTTTGCGCGCGCTGGCGATGATTTTATCATGGAAAAAACGGCCAGATGTGCCTTTGACTTTTGAACACCACGAATTGTAGAATTAACTGCTCAAAAATGCTCTAGGGAACAAATGCTCGCGCTTCGTCGGCATGACTAGGCTATACCCCTCCACCCTCTGACATAATCGCTTCAATTTCGCCGGGTGGGATCTCGAAGGCACCATCGGTGACAGTGTCGAGAACCAAGATTCATGCAGTTCGTGATGAGGCCGTAGCGCGAGCACCAATTTTTAAAAGCCAACGGCATCGACTGAACCTGGTCTGTCTTATGAAAATCTTGGTCCTTCTGGAGATGGTTTGACTTCTTGAATAGAATGTTTCAAAGAAATAAGAAAGCTATTAATCTGTTGACAGTCATGTGGATCTTTCTGATCTGATAACCTTGCAGCTTGGCCTGGGTTGGTAAGAATATCAATGATAAATATCTGTATAATATAATAGGTGGTATAGGTTTCAATATCTAGATACCAGGGAAGTAATTGATTTGGGCCTTCTGATTTTGCTGCTGCGCGAGCCAAGGGAGGAGCAGGGAGGCTCTCTCATGTCTGCTTCAGATCATAATTCGTTGTTGGCTGGTGAAGGGTTGGATCTATGACATGCTCAATATGCATCGATCTCAGCATATTCTCAAGATCGTAATTCTGCATTTCACGATTTTGGAAGCTTTTGTGCTTATAACACGGTCGGCCGATTCATTGAATCTCCCTGTGAAGACTGCCACTCCCGGCTCGATATTGGCCACTGCTTCAGTATACTTCTTCTTCTTGAGAGGATATCCGGACGACCTAGGCAATTTTGGTGTCCTTGGGTGGTTCTTTGAGTAAAGTCGGACTCATAACCTGTGGCGCGCTGCACTCAAGTATTGAATCAGTAGTTGGTCGGGTTCGATCTCATCAAGGGAGGTGGCAGCAGCATCGTGATCATCGACAAATGACACAATCGCGGATTGGCCATAATTCCCAATCACGGACAGGAGCCGCAGGGATGTCTCTGTGGATGCTATTGTGTTGTAGGCACTGGCCGCTGGTATAATTTTGGGATTCGTTCTGTGATTCAGGGGAATCTATAGATGACATGCGTCTGCAAGCTGTTGCCTGTCCTTGTTTCCATGTGTTGGATGGTAATTATCGTTTGTTGCTAGTGGGTTCTTTGAAATGCCCATTGGCTTAGGGATATATATTCTAGGCATATGGACTGTCTAGTGTAAAAGTAGACTTGAGTTGAGGATGAAGAGGGGAAGAAGTTAGAGGAGGGTATAGAGATTTTATATCTTTGGTGTGTCTACGACTTCGAAAAGACAATGAATGGAATATGATCAATGGATGATGTTGAAAGTGGGTTGCAGTTGTCAACTCATGCCATGAGGCTGTAGATGTTTGAAAACCCAGTTACCTAGATCAAAACATGCCTAATCCTATCACCGTAGTAGCCTGCCAACACAACAAGCCACTTGGTTAGTAACTGAGTTCCTGGGTAGCACATGTGTCCCAAGGTACCATAAAAAGAGTGTAATTCATCATGTGCAAAGCGATTAGGGTTGAAGCCGAACAGAATGAAATACCCGTGATGGCCACATGAGAAACCACCACATGATGAGAAACCTAGTATATCAGCGAGTAGTCCCACTCATACAATAACAACTCACCATATCTGCAGTTTAAAGCAACCGTAAATCAAGCCCTGTTAATAGCATATATAGCAATCAGTGGTGCAGTGGTCAGGTCAAACAGGAACCACCACAGTGGTGAGGTCATCCACACTACCCGAGCAGAGTCCATCCCACCCAATGTAACAGTGTTTTCGTCATGGTTATTTGGCCCATATAATGCAGTACTTCTCTCCTATCTAGGAACAATTTACAGCCCTTCTAAACAAGGTACAAAATCGATTCAAAAATTATCATCATGGTCCATCTATCTAGAGTGCGCCGCGACACCGAGCTACAGCGCCGTCGCAGACGCCAGGCCGACGAGAACCGGTCGGATATCGCCTCGCCGTATGTCTACGGCACGCAGTATGCGGCCGAGGAGCTGCCGGAGCACGCCATGTGCGAGCACCAGATGCCGGCGGAGGTGGCATCGCGGATGATTAGGGACGAGCTGAGTTTGGATGGGAATCCGCTGCTGAAGTATTTCCCCTTTGATCTTTCTTAGAAGAGGGGGTAGGGCTAATTGTTTCCTAGTTTGGCGAGCTTCGTCACGACGTACATGGTAGGCCGTGCCCAGCCATAGACCCCTCCTAAGGAGACAAAAACTAAGCAGAAACTAGGAAGACGAAGTCGAACAACTCATGACAGAGGCCCTGAGCAAAAACTTCATCGACTACGAGCAGTACCCGCAGACGGCACACATGCACAACCGCTGCGTGGACATGATCGCAGACCTGCTGCACGCGCCTACGAGCGACGGCCACGGCGCAGATGGAGAAAAGCACGACGCGATCGGCACCTCGACGGTCGGATCCAGCGAGGGGATCATGCTCGCGACGCTGGCGATGAAGAAGCGCTGGCAGAACGCGCGCAAGGCAGCGGGTAAGGACTGGACGCGGCCTAACATTGTGATGAGCAGTGCCGTGCAGGTGTGCTGGGAGAAGGCGGCGCGGTATTTCGACGTGGAGGAGAAATACGTTTACTGCACCGAGTCGCGCTATGTGATTGACCCTAAGGAGGCCGTTGATTTGATCGACGAGAATACGATCGGTATTTGTGCCATCCTGGGGACGACTTATACGGGCCAGTATGAGGACGTGAAGGGCTTGAATGACTTGTTGGTGGAGAGGAACATTGACTGTCCCGTTCATGTGGATGCTGCCAGTGGCGGGTTCGTCACGCCGTTTGTGAACCCGAAATTGGTGTGGGATTTTCGTCTGGAGAAGGTCGTGTCGATTAATGTGTCGGGGCATAAATATGGGCTGGTGCGTTCTACCTCACCTTCTTGTTTCTGGCCATGAAATTTCAACCCTAACGACGGTGCAGGTCTACCCCGGCGTAGGCTGGGTATTCTGGCGCTCGCCCGAGTTCCTCCCGCAAGAGCTCATCTTCAACATCAACTACCTAGGCGCCGACCAAGCCAGCTTCACGCTCAACTTCAGCAAAGGCGCGTCGCACGTCATCGGGCAATACTACATGATGATCCGGCTAGGCAAGCACGGATACCGGTCGATCATGGAGAACCTGACCCGCACGGCGGACCACCTGGCGAAAGAGTTCGAGAAACTGGGCTTCATCCTGATGAGCGAGACGGGGGGACGCGGGCTGCCGCTGGTCGCGTACCGACTGCCCCCCGACGACTCCCGACTGTACGATGAATACGCGCTGGCTCATGTGCTGCGACAGCGCGGGTGGGTGATCCCGGCTTATACGATGGCGCCGCATTGTAATCACTTCAAGATGATGCGCGTGGTGCTGCGAGAGGATTTCAGCATGCACCGGTGTAATCTGCTGGTGGAGGATATGCGCGCGGCGTTGAAGTCGTTGGCGGATATGGATGCGGAGATGATTGCGCGGTATACCGAGTATGTTCTTATATTGTTTTCCCTTCATATTGCTGATATTATTGTTGTTATTGCTTTTTTGGAGTTGTGATTGGACGGTGCTGACAGTTATTGAAGATATAGCCACATCCACGGCGCTCGAGCACCGGACAGACCGGAAGCATTCAAGGAAGATCGGCACTCATTGCAGGGAAAAACAGGGAAGACACACCCGGTGTGCTAGGTACTCTACTGCATGGGGGAGTTGGAATCCGCCGAGAACTGTCAAGAAGATGCAATAATGGGGTATGTACATATATACGTCTCGTGCTGATGTCAGACGCAGCCCCTTGCTTGGGCTCTATTTCGATAGTGTGAGGATCAACAGGAGTAACATGACATAACATGACATGCTCTGCTGTGGTATTTCTTCCAACTTGGAGGACCGCGGAAATGTCGGTGGACAGGTATGCGGGATCGACATGATTGACTTGAATGCAATCATCGATCAGTGCTGATCGGGCTCGATGCAAATGCCCCCTGTATTGTATTAAGACACTGGGTGAGAAGCCCTAGCAATGGAAATATTGGATAATTCTTTCATTTTCCTTCCCCCAAGGAACCAAAATGTTGAGACATTTCCCATGCACCAATATCTGTATACCTTCCAAACGGTAAAAGCCTACATCAACCTAGCCGACACCGTGACAAAAGGACTAGTAAATAGTTAAGCCCCAGACCCACTCAAAACAATAGAAGAGGAGCACAAAGCCAAAAAAGCACTATCAAACTGTAAACCAGGATCAACCACGCAGAATATTCTCCCCTTTCTCCGATCGTCAGCAATCCAGAAGACCAACGAACCCTCTCCACATGATACGTCGTCTGCAGGCAGAGCCCCATATGTCAGACCCACAAATCAAATAGTCTGGATGACACCGCAGGTGCTGTCAGACAACTAGTTAGGTAGCTAGTTAGCTAGCTAATGCATGACTAAAGTGGCATCCAGTGTTCTCGCGCAGCCCAGAGGACCCCGGGTGTTCGTGCGTATGTCCGTGCCCGTCGTCTAGCCCCTGTTCCAATCGCGGCTTAAAACAGCCAACAACGACAGCTAACATGGGTAGATGGAAGTGGGCTGACCGCTCATCGCATAAGAGCTACATCGAGTAGTCTGGCCCAGACTATCTCTGTATCATGCTAGCCGGTTGCAATGGCTGAATTGGCGCAGATATTGATCGGGAAAAAAAGCCGCGGAAGGCCGGATTCCAACTTACGACGGGAAGTCTGCTGAGCTTCGATATACCGGATTCCTCACCGTAGTGCAGACATATCATATCTTGTAACTCATTTGATTTCGTTATTATTCTTCCTATTTTTTTTTACGACTGACCCCTCCCCCTTTTCTCCTAAAACGCCACTGTCAAAAGGGATATGTATACTCCGACAGGCCCAGTTCGACTGTAGCAGAGAAACAGCGAGCCCGCACAATGTATCAACTTCTCCTGCTGGTCACAGCTCTGCTGAGCGTCTGCTGCGTGCAGGCCAAAGGTGTATTCGCTCATTTCATGGTAAGCATCCTCCAAATCCACACAGCAGCAGACAAAACAAAGGACTCACAGACGATAGCTCCAAAACGCCGTCAACTACACGAAGAACGAATGGAAGCTAGACGTAGCAGCCGCCAAAGCAGCCAAGATCGACGCTTTCGCGCTCAACACAGGCTTCAGCGAGACAGCCAACACACGGCTATTCAACGACGCCTTTGCCGCAGCCCAAGAGCACGACTTCAAAATGTTCCTGTCACTTGACTACTCGGGCGACGGACACTGGCCGCCAGACCAGGTAGTCAAGGTGCTGAAGAAGTACACGAAGCACGAAGCATACTACAAGCACGAGGCGGACAACAAGCCGCTGGTATCGACATTCGAAGGCGCCCAGGCATCCGGCGACTGGGCGCAGATCAAATCAAAAATCGACTGCTTCTTCGTGCCGGACTGGTCGAGCGTGGATCCTAAGAAGACGGCATCGAAGAAGCACGTCGACGGGCTGATGAACTGGAGTTCGTGGCCGAACGGCACGGACGTGATGAGCACCGCGCTGGACAAGGAGTACATGGACGCCCTGGGCGAGAAGCCCTTCATCATGGGCGTGTCGCCCTGGTTCTACACGAACATGATACGGTGGCACAAGAACTGGGTGTGGCAGGGCGACGACCTGTGGTATACGCGGTGGCAGCAGGTGCTGGACTTAAAGCCGGAGTATGTGGAGCTGATTAGCTGGAATGATTACGGCGAGAGCCACTACATTGGGCCGATCCATCCCGGCAGCTTGGATGTGTTTCAGTACGCGCAGGCACCGTTCAACTACGCTGAGGGGATGCCGCATGATGGGTGGCGCGCTTTCCTGCCGTACTTGATTGATCAGTTCAAGCGGGGGAAGCGCAATGACGATGAGGAGGCGGAGATCGACGCGGGCTTGGTGGCTTGGTATCGCGTGAACCCGTCGTCACGGTGCGAGGATGGGCGGACAACGGGGAATACGCGGCAGCAGGATCAGCCGACGATGGCGCCGGAGAAGGTTCTGAAGGACCGGGTGTTCTTCTCTGCGCTGCTGGATGCCCCCGCGGAGGTGAGCGTTAGCATCGGCGGCAAGGAGTCGTCGCTGTCGCAGTGGCAGTATAAACCGAAGAAGGGCTCCCGGCAGGGCCTTTACCACGGCAGCGTGCCAATGAATGACCGCATGGGGGATGTCGTGATCACGCTGTCGCGGGATGGGGAGGAGTTGGCGCAACTGAAGGGACACGCGATTAGTGACGATTGCGAGAAAAATCTGACCAACTGGAATCCGTGGGTAGGCCATGTCCCGGCCAAGGGCAGCAAGAAGGCATCCGATAAATCCTCATCAAACGAGTCGGCAGCTGTCCGGGTGTCTATGACGTTGACGTTTGCTGGAGCTGTGGTGGGCTTGACGGCGTGCCTGGTGTTGGCGTGATGCCAGGTCGAAGGGAACAGGAAATCGGAATAATGGAAGGGATAGGGGCAAAAAGAGAAACAGGGCAATGCAAACCTGGCGCCGGGGCAAAGCCGGGACATTCACGATTGTGGGAAAGGGATATATTCCATGGACCAGGAAAAACATACTGGTTCCATCTAACTTACGATGCTATACCCAAATAATAGATAATGCCTAATTGTCAATTTTGCCACCGGCTATATCCGTTCCCCACAGCCTATCGATCCCGATCTAGACTGCGGTCGAGCGTACTCTACTAGACAACTCCCTATGGGCTGATAGAGGGTTCTAGCCTGGCCGTCACGGACATCTCCAGCCCGAAACCATGGGTGATGCTGACACTGACTCGGCCGGGCATCCAATACCGCATGCAAAAAAGAAACATTACCTCTGACTAATCTCCTATCTCAACCCATGTCCCGGGGTTAAGGGTGGCTGATCAATGAAATCCTTGATCTAGATCGTGGTGACATCCAGTAGTGATATTCGGAATTTGGACTAAGCTGAACTGCAAGGCCCGTTTACAACAATTACCGACACTAGCTGAAATTTATGTTGACACCGTTGATGACTCGAGGGTGATGTGCTTAAGTGTATTCGGGGGGATTGTCAATATATGGTGCGAATTACCTCAGCATTGATTGAGAAGTAACAACTAGGCTTAAAGTCACAATAGTCATAATAGTAAGGGATATCACGATAATAGGAATGTCTACCAAATATATGGTATGGGAGGCGTATCCTTCCCAGACTCATAATCTGGCGCAGTGACAGATTGGTGGAATGCGGATGTACTCGGCGCAGCATTTGGTTCGTCCCGAAACCACCCGACATCATCAGGTCGAATTGGCATGGTCTCGTGGTGCCATGAGATATCTTGAATCATGCGAGAGGTGGAGACTGAATGCGATTGTTGGGAATTCCCGATCGGGGCAATGCGTGCAGTCTTGGATCGATGCGCGGAAGTGGCTCGCAACATGTCTCCAGCGGACTGAACCAAGGAACGTCCCTGTGAAGAACAATGTCTTATCGCGGTGCAGAAGAACATCCCACCAATCTGCAGTCGTCGGGAGGTCGATCCAGCAATCCCACTCGTGGAGGATCTGCATGATTGGGGGTGGGCCTAGTCAATGACACCATGACTTAGGGCTGCCCCCCGATCGCCACTGTAGCTTTCCTAACCCTAACTGTCGACGCCGGGGTGGCCGTCCGCGAGCAATCGCTCTTGATTAGCCCGGAGTGTCCTTGCTGAGTTCTCCTCCCCCCCACATATGGTCCATCGGTCTTCTGGACCGGACTGGTTTAGATCGGGGGTGGGCCTGAGTTTATCAGACTGACAGGAAGAGAAGGAAATATAAATGTGTCTGATTTCCCGTTTTCGCCAAACCCCCCCTCGAGACCAGACCTCGTGGAAGAACCTTCAGACATGTTGATGTCGGGACACTTCTTCCAAAACCGATAACACATATTAAGACATCTCTCTTTCTCTCTTTCTCGTTATACAGACCTATATACCTACATACACATCCACAAGAAAATGTCCGACATAGCAGACTGCTTTCGCCGGACCTCCTCCCGCTCCAACGCTCGCATTCCCCCTATCGTCGCCGCCCGCCAAAGGTCATCCTCCCATAAGACTTCCTCCTCTCCACCGCCAACTCACATGGCCGCTCTCTCGCGCATAAAACTCCACAAAGAGACCTCCGCGCGAGACCCCGACCTCCGCCGCTGCCTCGGCCACCAGCGTCTCCTCCGCCGATCCGTCCACCTTGCACAAGACGACATGCAAAAAGCAATGATCTCCTTCCAGACGGGCCCAGACCCGGAATATGCCTCTGACTCGGACTCCGACGACGAGGAGTTCGACGACTACTACCTCAGCAAGCAGCAGCCAACGAGCCACCCCCGCGAGGGCGCCCCCATCCGCGAGCAGATTGCCTCGGCGGTGAAGGCGATGGTGCGGCGGAAACTGTCCACCTCTTCCACTGCCGCTGCTGCTGCGGCGACGGAGAAAGAAGACGCCGGCGGGCCGTCGTCTGCGGACTGGGCGTTCGCGGGTAGTAATAGCGCAGAGGTGTCTGCCCAGCCGGGGAAGTTTGAGATCGTGGCTGATGGCGGGCTGTCGGCTTCGGGTGGGATTCGACGCACGACTACTATGGTGATCTCATCGGGGGAAGAGGGGGAAGGGCAAGGGGAAGACGCTGAAAAGGGTGAACTCCCTGACGGGGAGGAGAAAGAGAACGTGGAGCCTCTCACCCAAAAGGCGTTTGGATGTCCCCTCCAGCGACAGGTGTGCCAGGACGAGCAACATCAGCACGATCCTAAGCCATCAAGGAAGAGGCGGCGGTTTCCGCTGGGGCGAAGACTGTGGTCGCCGAACTATGAGGTGCGGGCTGGACCGGCCTGCTGATATCCGTTTTTTCTTACTGTACCTTAGGATAGAAGGTAGACGAGCTACGATTACGATATAATACCCATATAGTTACTATTTCTGCTCTTTTTTCAAATTGATCATTTGATATACCACATACTCGCGTAGCTCTCAAGTTGCCGAACAATCTTCTACATCAGGTGCCAGAATTACCGTGCATGTCGATTCCTTGCCAACGAAACCACTTCAACATACCTCACCAAAATAAATCGCGATCGCAGCCGAAAATCTTCCTCATACCATGCTTTGTGGACCCGTCAAGCAGCCGCTTCATCGACGCGGGCCCACCGTAGATCGAGAGCCTAATGACAACCCCATTGCTCGGAATACTCCGAGATATGGAGTACTGGCCCGTAGCCAAAAACCAGCCGATACGACCACGCCCTCGGCAATCACGGCGCGAGGGAGCAGTTCTGTACCCTTCGCAGGCGGCAGCCCTGCAACGACATGACCTCGGCGGAGACCGAAACTCTCATGCTGATTTCGAAAAGTGGGAATGTGGGGTCTGGCATCACATCCCGCCACTCCGCTCACATTTGGGTAGGCGGAAGTTGTCTTGATTGGGTCAATAGGCGGGTGGGGGGGTATACCACGGCACGGATAGCAACGGCTACCGTGGAGCGGTCGCCAGCCGGGAGCGATCAGTAGAGGTCTAGGCTTTGGGGAATGGGCATTGCTCATTTCTTTTCAGATATCGCGATAAATGGATTCTTGGCTGTCATTGGAGGAAATCTGTGTTGCTCTGGGATAGCACTCGAGTCTTCTTCGTTTTGGACTGTGCTCCTGATGTTTTAAGGTCTCGGAGGTGATATAGTCATTTGAGGACTTGATACTGATTCCCAGCTTGAGAGGCGAGTAGCCATGTAGATCATATCTTTTACTTTTAGACACCTGATATGACAATCTAAGAATGGTTATTTAATTATCCAGACCCTTGAGGATCTGTATCACGTTATAATATTCGTTCATCTTCTCAGACGCGAGAATGGTCAAAGCTCTAACATATTGTAATTGTCTCTCAAGTCTTCCGTATGCCCATCGCCAGGAGCTTGGTTCCTGTATGGGACGATCATTTCCAGCCACTCCGTTGAATCCGTCAATGTGTTTGCAGATAGAAAACAGGATGTCTTTTTTACCGTTCCCTATTTTCATACGAAGAAAGATTGGGGGTTAGGGTAGGCTGATCTACTCCACGTGAGTTATCATGCAATGATCATTTAGAGGCTCCTTAACTCCAGGTCGAGACCTGGCTATCAAGTTATTTAATATCACCGTCAGAAGTCCTGCTAGGATGTATGCGAGCCAGTGTCTTATTAACAGTACTCATAGTTTCCAGGAAAACTAACAACTTTTTACTTTCTCATGGGAAGCTCAAGATTAGAGACTTAGTTTTGTGAGAGGATAGAAATAAAATTGATACAAGGTATGATAGAATTTAGTAAAGTTTCGGAAGTTTTTATGCCAGTGATGTTGGTCCTGGAAGGCTCCTAGTCGTGCAAAATAGGGAAGACAAGGGAAAAGAACAGACAAGGAATATAGGTTGTGTCTCCTGGGTGGTTGACCAAGTAACTAAATGAATCTATTCACTGTTTACATTGTCCGGCGGATCCAAAGTGTCCTAGAGGAGCTGGAAACCACCCATGACAGTGATTATAGACTAGCTAGCTGAATATCGTTGGCAGTAACCATGATTTTGAAAGGGAAGTTTTGATAATATCAATAAGATAGATAAATGGGAAAGCCTTGGTTATTCGATGATAGTATTAAATTGGTAAGGGGGATAGTGGCATGCCTCTCGCGAGACGGAAACCAAAGCCGTTTGAATTCACCCAACTCATGCAACAATAGAGAATTAGAATATAAAGTAAAGAAAAATATGGCATAGGAAAGCGCTATATCAATATGAATGAACCATGCTAGCATTTTAAGCTTATCTTTAAGCTTAGATAGGGAGTCAAAGCCATGAGCCGCAAGTCTAATTTCTGCACTAGATATCACGTGGTATGAAGTAAACTAGCCGCACCACTACTAACTACATGATGTAAGATACCTAATAGCAATTGCCCTCTACAGAGAATTTGGCGATCAAGAGACGAAACGATATGGGTGGTAAAAATGGCTGTAGTAAGCCGAGAAGTGCTGTCAGACAACACATCTTCCTCAAATTGCGAATGGGGTACTCTCATGCAATGAAAAGAAAAAAAAAAAAAACGCAAGCAGCAATCGGCTGCACATGCAGGTATGTCATGTCATGTCATGTCATGACCCTGTCAACCGACAGGCAAGTTCATCAATCCCAAGCGCCGAGTCATGCAACGCCAAAAAAAAACACTTTTTGAAACATCATATCAGCAGAACGCTGAGAGTAATCTCGTCCAGACGAAACCACGATAATGCAGTTTGATCAATCGATCAAGTGACTGATCAGAAAACACAATGAAGACAAAAGACATTACAACAGAGTAAGAGAATAAACGAAAATAGAAGAAAGCGGAGGAAGAAAGGCATTAAGCAGGAACGTCCCAGAGGGCATATCCCCACTGCCACCCGTGGGAATTGCCCATCGTTCGCTCATTCGATTCCGGTGCGAGAACCACACTGTCGACGGGTCCCTGCGCCCCGTACCAGTAGCGGCTCCAGCCCGTGGCCGGTTGGTCCATGACGGGAAGACTGGACAGGAGGGCGCCGACGCCGGGGACGTCGTAACGGTCGGCGGGGTCCAGCATGGGGGTGCCGCGGTGGCGCATGATGGAGACGCGGCTGTCGAAGGAGCGCTTGGCGGCGATGGAGTTGGCGGCTAGGAGACTGTGGCGGGCGTGCGCGGTGGGCTGTGCCAGCACGGTGGCGAGGAAGCATGGGCCGAGAGCGACGAGATGGTTGCAGTAATCGTTGTAGTCTTTGTTCTCGGGGGCTGGGCATGTTAATTTTATTTTTTCTTATTGAAAGGCAAGGGATGTTGGGAAGGGGGAAAAAAAACATACCCTCTTCATCGGCACTGCCGTAGACAACCTCCACGGGCATCCCATCGGGTCGCAGCGCCTGCCAAGCGGGTCCGTCTCGCGGGCCGACGTCGCGGGCGATCTGGGCAAACAGCGCGCTATACTCCTGCTGCAGGAAAGTGGACACGCTGCCGAACTCCTCAACTTCCCAGGGGGTCATAGGTCCGAAAAACAGCGCCCACATGTCGTCCAGGGTGAAGTTGCGGTACCATGTTGCGGCGCCACGGCGGGAATGTGGGTCAGCTGACCACTCGCGGGCACCGAAGATGTTGCTGTAAGTTTGGAGACGGCAGAGAGCGCGCAGGATACGGGCACGCTCCGCCGGGGAGACAGGCCCTGGGGCGCGTTGGAGGAAGCGGGTGAGAAGGGGCTTCAGGCGCTGGTAGAGATGAAGGAGGCGCAGGGAGTCGTCGGCGGAGAGGATGTGGCGTTTCGAGGTGGTCTCCGCGCGGCGACGGAGATGATCCAGGAGGGAAATGATGTCGTCACGGTGGGATTTGACCTCTGCCTGCAAATTTATGGAGGAGACGGCTGCGATGGGGTCTGCCAGGCCGACATGGCCGTAACATTGCCGGACCACATTGTGTAATAAGATCTTCTTGGACTGAAGATATGTGTTGTGGTAGACGGGAGAGGCTTGGATGAGCTGGCCCAAGGAGGGAAGGTCCAGGTGCTGCAGGACCTGCAACCGGAGCTCTGTGGGGAGAGATTCAAAGGTCGCCTGTTTCCGAATTAGCATGCTGATATCATCCCATTGTACTTGATTCCATTCTTTCTCGACAACATATGGATGTCCAAGCCCCTGGTACGGGAAGGGGGAGGAAAAGGGCAAGGGGATCGGATAGGGCTGGATGGGATATAGTTAGGGTCGGTGATGTCATACCATATTGTCACAGACGGAAAAAGTATGAGAAGCAATCAGGAGTCGAAGAGGAAGGAAAATAGGGCACAATTCATCATTGTTAGCCTAAAGCGTCCGGGGGGAATCTGGGATCATATATATATGAAACCCTAAAAATGACCGCCCAACAAAAATCTGGCCAGATTCTGGTCCATGGTTGAAGGCGAAACTGACGAAGGCTGTAGAAAAAAACCACAGAAAAAACCACGCAACGAGCGATCACTTCCTCTTGGCAACCCCGGCTTTTCCTCCTTGCGGGGGATCTGACTGGATCAGAGCCCAGTCGGTCATTCCTACGGCGCACCTGGTCGGTCTCATTGGCACCCCCCCGCCGGGTCTGGCTCCACATGACGCCGTGGGTGAGTTTTCCTTAGGTAACGGTTAGCTAAAACGGGGGTTGTCTGCTTGCGGCATTTATGCACGCCCGGCTAACGTGATCATCCCGAGCAAGGTGACTGGTTGATCTTATTGATTCTTTGTACCTGCTGATCTCGCGAATTCAAGGATATATCCCGTTTTTTGACTCAGCGTGGATGCGGAATCGATGGGGGATGTTGTGCAAGAAGTGGCATCATTTGGCACCATTGCAGACCGTCTTGAGGCAATCTGGTCTGCCCCCTGAAATTGGCCTCCCTAGCATAACAACAAATGGCAATTATGGCATCATCGTGAAAACTTCCATTTGCATCTGGACCTTGACTCATCATTTCATCCTTCTATAAATATCTTCACCGCTCGCTTATTGCCGGTACACAGATGACTCAGCCGGTTGATTTTAGCCAATCAACCGGGTACCGACCCGGCTCGGCCTCGAGCGGGGAGAACTATCATAAAGCCAATCCACCGACTAGTTGGCTAGTTTTTCAGTTAGTTTTGGTTGGGAGTGAAGATGGGGTGGTTAAGTTTCATTTCGCAAAGGCAGAAAGCAGGATATGCTGTCCACTTTTGCCATATCAGCATCGATTAATGCAGGATTAATGCATCCTGACCCGGAGTCTAGAACAATGACGCCAGCCAAGAACCCGGGACTCCTCCCGGTAGTCCCTCGGTTCTTGCTCGGCACATGTATCCACCATGGCACTCAACTATCACGACATCCGACATTCCACGGCCAAACTCTGTATTTCAGGATAGGGGAGAAACAGTATAATCATATGCAATTCGCACACGGTTCCGGATGCTTTCGGAACTGCGGTGTAGTGGGCCGGCATAGATGTACACTTGACAGGTGTCGAAAATGAAGAGACAACCAGGGTCAATAGGGATGCGACACGATAGTAGGAGAGCTACGATCCCAGGGGTGATGGGATAGTCTCGCACAAGAATGCATCTACTTCGGAGTATGTCACTAATCATGAAAATTTGGTAGGACACGAAATCTGCCAGATGCAATCGGATAACACAAGCCTTGAGGTGCACTTCCCTTCTATCGCCAAGGAAGCCCGAGGTGTTCTCCACACGTCAAGACATCCAATCAAGATTGCATTCTAACAATCACGGGTCAGGCCTGGAAACCATACTCCGTACGTACCGCGTAGATCTCTGCCCCTGAAGTTAGACAGTCGGGGAGATCATGTATGCAATTTGCACAGGGTGTTTTGAATAGGTGTTCAGGTGGTCCACAGCCGATATAGTCTCGTCCGGATTCGATATCCGGTGGTGTATACGAAGTACTAATTCAATGGTCGGGTGTAAGAGAAGATATATATGGGATATTCATACTAGTGACTTCGTCATCCACGCGATGTCTTCATATATTCAGGGGATCATATTGTACCTTTACCTTCGACATGAATTGTGTTCGCTGTCTACTACTCCGACCATATGTATAACCCGCGAGATCATAGCAAGGGCGTTCTGTGTGGATGGTACTCCTCAGAAGTGTGCACATATCGCAGGATGCTCTAACGATAGCAGTCCACGAGTTCCCCCGTATCTCTTGAGAAAGGCCAACGCAATGAATGGAGAGTATGGCGACAGGTGTGCTTTAGTGGTACACGGGTATCGGCAGTCTCAAGGACATTCATTGTCCCTTGGGCTGGGAAATTGCTTTCGTGTGTTGTAGCAGCTAAACGAACAACCTAATTACGACCAGAGGTTAACTTTAACTGGAATTGATCCGTATGGACGCAAATCCTCCGTCTTGTGGCACCTCGAGCGAGGTTTATTTCGTCGTTGACCTGCAAGCTGCTTTGAAACGGAGTATGGCAGTTGATCATATTTGTAGGATTGTTGTAGGGACTGAGAATTCAGAGGAGAGGAAGGGTTTTGATCAGTTTCTTGGTGGACCGTATTCTTGAAAACGAGTTGTATTGTCAATCAGATATGTGATATATAATACCAGGTATTCAACGGTCTGAAGCGGTTTCGATGCATGGTCAGTCACCTGACTACTGATAGTTATCTTTCAGAAAATTCTACAATTGTGATATTTCTCCTCCACGCATGTACCAGTCTAACGGATTTCTCAATCTTATCAACCGTTATCTCAAAGAAAACTCAGGTTACAGCTCACGCAGTTCATAGTGTTTGCTAACCTAGCCTCGGCAAGTACAGTCCTTATCTTTTCATTGATCATCGGGGTTATCACAGTAGAAGTATACGGTCGTCATCTCCGTAAATGCTATTAAAATATCCCATCAGATCGAAATTTAAAGTCAAAAAAAAAGGTGTGGGAAGACATGCAACACCTCAACAAAGAAAAGGAAAGGAAAGGAAAGGAAAGGAAAGAAAGGCTTCCCTGCTAAATGCAGAAATTCAGCGCAAACATGATGGAATGCATATACAACGTTATCGAAAAACAAAGGGGAATCATTATAGCCAAAAAAAATCATGTCACAACGCCATCTCATGCCGAAAGATCGATGCACATCGAGACTCATTATCTCCCTACCGAACCTCAAACTCCATTATGACAGCCCAACTTATAGGTAGGGAGGTGCCCGTCATACAGGGAGGTGGCTTTTAGCCGGCGCTCGCGTCCATGCGCGATAGAACGAACCCCCGATTGCAAGGAGGAACATGATCAAAACACACCAAGCCATCAGGTACGTTGCCTCCGTTGATAAAAGCTCTGACACAGACCCTCCCTCGGCGCCATAAAGTAAGTGGGGCGCCTTGAGTGATTGAATGGGTCTTGCGGGGCTGCAGAAGAGTGTTAGCCAGGTACGCATGATCGAACGTGCTGGTCAAAAGTAAGAACAACTTACAGTGCTTCATAGACTGTCGTGCGCGTCTTCTCTAGAAACCCCAGCAACGCTTGGACAGTGGATGCATGATCTCCTTGCGACCCCGACGATGAAATAACCAAAAGCTTGTGCATATCGTATTGGGCCCAGCGCTCGGTGGGCGCGCTTTTGTGGATTTCTTCGAAAACGGTCGTGAGGGGAGCCATTGTAGCTATTATGGCTATGTATTGGAAATCTGCAAGGGACTTGTATCGGTCGGACTATAGGTACTATGCCAGGTGAGTGATTTGATGGCACACGCGGTGACTGATGATTGGTTGAGTGGACAGAGATGGATCGAGCTCGTCACCCTCAACAGCTTGAATGGCGCAAAGATACCCCGTTGGAGGGTTGAACTTTCACGAGGGGGACGCCTTATATATCACGAGGCATGTTGTGGCCCCCAATTAGTGAGCTATCAGCCGCGGGGCTTGGACAGAAAAAAGACACCGCCAGCAGGGACGATGGACTGATAACGGGCAGACTCAGGCAAAAATGGCCTTGGAATGCAGGGTACCGACAGGATGCCAGGATCTGGTGGACAGTTTGTTAGCCCAAAAAATACAAAGGCCCAATCAGACTGGGTGCCAAGGCGCGAAACATCGTGTCCATTGGGCAAAGGGAAGAAGCTAAGGAAGCAATCCCTTTGGTCAGATGTGGCTATGGCAACTTAGCTTCACACTCGGCGAAGGTCTTCATTGAGTTCCATTTATAAACTTGGGGCTTGCAGTTACACCCGCTTATCGTGTTCATAGGCGGGTCAAACATAGGGGGATTTCCATACCCGCCTATGGCTTAAGACATGCTTGTGTCTTTAGAGTGTCATCGCTATAAGCCCGATGGCGAGGCTGTGCATTGAACCGTTCAACCTCCCATTGCTGTGGGGACACGATAGGGGCGGCCTTCCTTGATGAGGTAAGTGATCAGCAGGCTGACAGCCCGGCTATCGAAGAAAATCAAATGCGCTAGAGCCCAGCGAAGACTCAAACGGTTCTCTATGTTCTACTCAAGCCTACAATAAACACCAGGAACTGGTAAGAGGGGAACCTCGATTTCACTAGATAGCATATTTGCGGAGTGGTCATAGTTCTCAACTTTCCAGCCACGCCTTCTGGTACCCTGTAGGAGATTCAGGATGGTCAAGTAAGACGGGATGAACCGCTCGATCACAACATCCTGTCACATTGGGGCTGAAAAAGTAAGCAAGGGCTAGCGATTCAACCTTGGATTCAAACTTTGAAAATCCGACAAAAGACTAATGGTGTTCATCTGTTTCATCGCATCCACTTGAGGATCTTCTGCACTCTTCTGAGCCGAATTTAGCGCATATGGCGTGCATACAACGTGAAATCTCAGACTAAAACAAGCTGACAGTGACAGGCTAGTAGCTTGCAGTCTCAGGCTACAAGCCCGCCAAGTTGCCTACAACCAATTACCCGTTTGGGCACAGCGAGCTAGCTATAAAAGGTTCTAGTGTAGAGGATTTGAACGGAATCAACTCGCACCCGACAACCGACACAGCTGTAGTTGAGTAAATGTGGACCCACTCTGCAAGCGTCTGGTATTATGTCCGGTGTGGGAACTCTATCAGATAGCTCCAAAGTGCGCAAGACCCTCTGCTCTGTGTGTGTTCTGATGATCTCTATGCGCGGACGATCTGAGCGATCTGACAGAACATTGTTTCGGTTCCTGCATATCCCTTGCATCGGCACCATCCCCATACAAGATCTCTCACACGGCCTCGGAAACCCCTGGTAGCAGCTTCACCATATCTGACGGCAGGAAGATATGACGCATAAAATGATCTTCTGTAATATTTGGTTTCGAAGCGGCAGCATCGCAGATAGGCGAAATGACAACTTGAAGGTTCCCGAATAAGGGGTCACAACCACAGCATATAACATGAGCTCGATCCCACCATACCCTATCCTGCACGAATCAAGCAACACCAATCGTGAAGTCGAACAACAAAGCGAAAGAACGTAAAATGGAAACGGAAACGAACTCAGTTACACAATCAGCTACCGCTGCCCGCGCCCCAGCCCCCTACCTCAAAGTTTCCCCAGTTAACCTGGTCACCGACTGGGACGAGCTAGCCCACACCTACTGGGAGTCCTGGAAAAAGCCCCAGACAGCATGGAGCGAGATCAGCTGTCCCTTCATAGGCAGTAACACCGCCGAAGAAGCTCACGCGTGGGCTGAGTTCAAGAAACGCGTTCTGGCGCAGATCCGCAACGACCCGAACACGCACATTTTCAAGTGCACCGACACACGGTCAGGCCGAATTGTCGGCGGCGCCATGTGGAAAGTCCACCACACGAACCCCCACCGCGCACCCTTTCCCAAAGAAGAGGCAGAGGCTTTCCCTAAAGGGAGCGAGATGCGGGAGTTAGCCGAGAGCGCGTGGTCCGAGCTGTCCAAGTGGCGGCAGCGTCTGATGCAGGATGCGCATATCTGTATGTAGATCATTTGCCACCTTTTTTTTTTTCTTTCTTTTCTTTGTTTTATCTTTTCATTTTCCCCGCCGCCCATTGCAAGTGTCCCCCGCGAACGCAAACTAACAACGTCCCAGCCGGAGAAGAAATCTGGGCCCTTCCGGAGGACCGGTCTCAAGGCGCCGGCAATCTTATCATAGACGAGTTTTTGCGGGTCATCGATGAGCACCAGCTTGAAGCCATCGCAGAGACCACCCATCTCAACCGTAGGAACATGGAGAAGCGCGGATTCGTGGCTATCGCTTACACCGACGTGAAGTGCCCACGGGCAAATCCCAGCGAGAAGCTAAAGCGGCTGGTGCAGAATATGCAGGAGAACCCGCTGTGTATCATCTGGCGGCCGGCTGGCGGGGGCTACGTTGAAGGAAAGACCATCCTGCCCTGGGAGGGACAGCCGCGGAGAGCGAGATTGTAGGGGTGGCTCAGTATCATGTGGATGCAGTGTGTTTATACTTGGGTGTGGCGTTGGGTAGTTCTTAGGTGGGCCTGCTTTGGAGGCAAGCCTTTGCATTTCTACTAGGCATCGGCATGCATAATAGCCATAATAGCAATTAATATGATGCTCAAAGAGTACTGCGTACGTCCGAAGACATCCAACGGACCTGAGTGATAAAACAAACATCATATGATCACCGAACTCTATATCTAGTTCACGGGCCTATCAACAGACTGAGAAGAAAACATTCAACATTCCCTAGCTACAAACTACAACAATGAGAACCTTCCTAAGTCCCAGCATAACATCCAAAAACAGCACTCCCACCCACCAAACATCCAACCTCAACCCTGCCCAAAGATACCCCCTCATCAAAAAAGCACAAGCAAAGAACCAACAACCAAACAACGACCAGCATCGTTCACAAGTAAAAAACCAACGGACAACAGAAAAACCCTACTAACCAAAAGTCAATTCAAGACCTGAAAGCCCCGAGAGCAGTCTCAAACCCAGCATCCAAATCTTTCATCGTATCGAAGAGAGTCTTCCTATCCGCAGACGACGCCTTGCGCTGCAGCGCTAGCGACAGCGTGCCTGTCTTACCGTGCAAGGAGCCAATATCTGCTGCGACGAGATTGCTGACGCCGAGGTTGACGAAGTGGGGTTTCTGTTAGTTTAGTATAGTTAGACTCATGCATATGCATGTACATATAAATAGAAAAGAGAGAGAGAGAGAGGATAGGAACAAACCTTCGTAACAATCCCCTCCAAGGCACTCCTGATATTCGGCTGCAGACCCAGCACCAAGCTCGTGATGGTCGCGCTATCCGCAATGGAGAACGCAGCGATGGCGTCCACGTCGGTGGTGCACTGGGTGAGGCTGCTCTCGACGGCAGATTCCTTCCGCTGGACGTCGAGGGCGTTGAGGATGCCGCCAGAGAAGCTGTTGACGGCTGTGGTGAGGGCGGAAAGGTATGTGGCAATGGTGTGCAGGTCGTTTATGACGGTTGAGATGTCTGCTTGTGGGTGGATGTCGTGGTTGATATTGATGGCTTTTGCTGATGTGGGGTGGAGGTGGAGGAGGAGGGTAGGGAGAATGCTGAGGAGGGGGGTGAAATGCATTTTCCTCTTTTGATCTTCTGTCTAGGATTATGCTGGGGTGGATTGTAATGGATTGACGTGGTGTGTTTTTGCTTTGGCGTCGGTTTGGATGGAGTCAGGCTTTATATCCAGAGGATGGTTCCCAGATACCCAATTGAGGAAAATACCCCATAGTGAGGCTGCTCGCTTGGTATAGGCAACGGTGTAACGCATTTGAAACCGCCGGGTCATTATTTTGTCTGTCCTTGGTAGGATGAGATCAGGCAGTGAACATGGATCATAGGTTGATATCATCACGTGCATTGTTCGCGTTACAAGGTAGTCGAATAAGGAAACCACGACAGAACAGATCGAAAGAGAGAACAAATACAAAAGAACTTAAAACATGAGACAACAAGAAACAGCAAAAAGAAAGAAGAGGGGAAAAAACATAATCACCCCCAAACAGCCAACAACACAACCTGCCCATCCCCCGAAGGATAACACTTGCTAATCTGTCTCCCAAAATCGCCCCCCAACAACCTCACCAAACAAGCCTTAACCTCCTCAAAATACGGCCTATTCCAATGCAGCCGCACAACCCAATACACCAAGGCTGTCGCATCCACCGCCACTGAATCCCCCCCACTAACCCTCACCAAGCGGTCCGCATCGCGCAGCACAGGGTCAACCGCATGCGCCACCATCGCCCTCAACACCTCCTTCACAGACGCCGCGAACCCGCTCTCCCAAATAGCAGCCTCCAACCCAACCTGGTACCGCGCCTCGAAAGCAGCCGCCACAGCCGCGAGTCGCGCATCCGACGCATCGAGGAACAGCTCACCGACGCTGACCTCGTCCGCAGCCAGCAGCGCCGCGTGTAGCGCGCGCGTGTCGTCCTCCACCGCGCCGTGGTCGAAGAATGCCGCGTTCTCTGGCCGGCTTGCGCTTAGCAGTTGCGCGAAGAACGGCCCCGCTGGTCCACCGCCGCTGCGGATTGTGTCGACTAGGGTTGTGCCGTACTTATTGACGTAGGCGTATTTGATGGCGCGGAGGTCCGCGTTACTGCGCCCGATGAGCACGTCTGTGATGGCTGATGTGTCGGCATTGTTGTTGCTGCTGCTGCTGTTGTTGTTGTTGTTTATGGTGATGAGGCCGTCGTGGAGGTGTGTTATGTCTTGCTCGAGGGGCCCGTCCGCGAGTGCGACTAGTGTGGCAGCTAGAGGGCCTGTTGTCTGGGACAGTATGTCCTTGGTGAGGCTGCGTTTGTGGCGGGAAGCATATGTGTCTCGGATGAGGGCTATTTCGAGGGGGTCGGGCCCCGCGAGGATGCGGATGAGGGTGGAGGCGTCTGTGGTAGGGTATGCTTTGAGGGCTTCGTGGAGGGCGTCGGCTTCGTGGGTTGCGTCACCGGGGGCGCGTTGGTCGGGGTCGTAGCCGAGTGACGGGGCCGTGGAGACGGCCGGGGGCATTGGCGATCGGTAGGCGTTGGAGCCGCTGGGGGGTGGGACTGGGGGCTGTTGGGGGTAGGACTGCTGGGGGTGGGCGTAGGCGGGGTTTCGGGAGGGATAGGACGCTGAGTTGCGGGGAGCGGGAGCTGGAGGTCCATGTTGGTCGTGGTGTTGTATTGGTTGTTGTTGTTGCTGCTGCTGCTGCTGCTGCTGCTGCTGTTGGTGTTGGACTTGTGGAGGATAACCGTGCGGGGGTGGGGCTCTGCTAGAGCTGTAGTTTGGCTGGTGGGGCGACGATTGTTGGTGGTGATGCTGTGGGGGCTGGTGCTGTAGAGGTTGGGAGGGAGGATAGTTGATCGGATAGCCCTGTTGAGGCGGATAGGGGGGATAGGGGTAGGACATGATGAGGTTGACGATGTGAAGAACGAATGTTGCACAGGGGAAGAGAGGGGAAGAGGAACCATATTTATCAGAGAAACCGGATCTAGTGCTGCATGTGCTAGTCTCCTGCAGTGTTAGTCTGCACCGCCACGGCAGCGATATCTGGCATCGTCGCTTGGATACGACAAAAAGTACTAGATTAGACATGTCGGGGTAGTGTACATACAGAAAGGATATCAGACAACTCTATAACAAACACTTTATAAATTCTCCAATGGCATCCCATTCGAATCCAGTCCCTTCCTGTCCAGCAACGCATGCCATCGCCGGATCACCTCCGCCCGTTCATCCGTCGACGCGCAACACATCTCCTGCAAGCCCTGTGAGATGCGCGAGGCAACGATATCGTGAGTTTTGCTTCGGGATAGCGAATTGCGCAGCGACTTGTGCAAGCCATCGAGGGGGTAGCCCGCCAGACCCCACATTCCTGGAGTCGTCAGAATATTCCCACTCGGATGGAGTAGCTATAGCTGTCTCAGAATCATGCGGGAACCCACCTGCAGCTGGCTTGAGAAAGAAACCCCCCACGCCCTTCCCGATCCCTTTGCAAAATCCTCCGCCGCCGGAGTCGCGGTAGCCTTGCCGTGGTTGGAGCACAACGCCTGTGATGCCGTGGTAGAATCCACGTGTGAATTCCTGACACGTCAGCGATGTTAACCAGAGTTCGAAATGGGAGAAACAAAGAAGCAGAGGGGAAAAGAAGAAAGAGCGTGAAAGACGTACAGTACCCGCCGCTCGTAGCCCGCTCCGCACCCCCATCACCTTCGGCAAGGCCTCTACCGTGGTGTCGTGGTACATGCGTGGAGCATTGTGAAACCCCTTCGACAAGCTCAGTGTCAAGTCCGTCGGTATCGTGATCGTCCAGTTCAAAATATGCTTCCCCAGGCGTCGAACGTGGTATCCCTTCTCGTAAAGATACTTGCGCGACCGCCCCTTCTTTTCTTTCTCCCGTCGTCGGGTTATCGTTTTTTCTAAGTCAAGGGACTCACTGTCGAACATCGATTTCGAAGCTTCGCTGCTTTCGTCGTCGTTCTCGTTCTCTTCGTTGAGACCGGCGCTGGTTGATACCGACGGGCTGCTGCTTTCGTTGTTCTGTGACTCTTGGGGTTGCTGTTCCTCTGCGGAGGCATATGTGCTGTCACCGTCGGAGGCGGCGTGCTCGGCATCTGCATCGTTTGGTTGGCGGAGAGTGGCGGCTTGAGTGACACCGTTGCCAACGCCAGAATCATCAAACTCTTGATCCAGAGTCTCGTCTCCATTGGTCTCACGATTGGATTTGTGCTTGAGCCAGTGCAGACCGTGTCGATGTCGATGCTCATGATGGGCGTGGTGGTGTTCAATCAGATCGGAAACATCGCCGGGTACACCTGCAACCCCTGCGATAAAGTCACTTACGACGCCGTAGAGGACCTCCGCGCCGGCGGAGAGAGGGCCCCTGGGATTGCGCGTGGTGTCGTATTCCTGGGAACGGTAACTAGATTCTGAGCACGGTTTCCATGTCAAAGGGCGGCTGGGGAAAGGACATACAGAACAATGTGATGCGACTTCAACAATCCCGTCTCAACCAGCACAGCAGCCGCAAATGTACTTAATCGAATCCGCGAGTGCTTGATCCACCACACGGCCGGCCGATCAGGGCAGACATCACAGCACAGCCGATCAAGCTTCAGATGGCGATGGAAGCTACAAGCGGCATTGCACACCCCCTTTTCCTGGCGCATCATCTCGCCAATCTCCGCCGCCTTGCGCCGCATCTCGGGGCGATAAGTCTGGCGCAGAGCATCCGCCAGCTTCGCTCCCGTGAGCGATTTGTATGGCAAGGGCTGCGGGCCCGCGCCGGCGCGCGCCACAATCGAGCCCCAAAACGGCTGGTCGCCGAAGAACGGGACGACAACTGTGGGCCGGCCCAGCACGAGCCCTGCCGCGGTCGTGCCGGCGCCGCCGTGGTGGACGACACTCGAGACGTGCTGGAACAGCCAGTCGTGCGGACAGCGCCGGATCATGTGGATGTTTGGCGGAATGGATGCAGTGCCGCTGCCAATGTTACCCCAGCCCGTGGAGACGATGGCGCGCACGCCCGCCTGCGCAATTGCCTCGAAAACGATCTCGGTGAGCCGGCGTGGGTTGTCGACTACTATTGACCCGAATCCGATGTATACGGGTGGATCACCGGCATCGATGAAAGCCTGGAGATCGTCCGGGGGAGTGTATGTGCTAGCGCGGTCGAGGAAGCAGAATCCGCAGACGTCGATGCCGGCGGCCCAGTCGGCGGGTTTGGGAAGGAGGGCGGGAGACCTTGTACATATATATTTGTTTATTTACCTCGTTCTTTATTTTTGGCTTCCTTAGTCGGAATGAGGGACGAGGCCGACCAACGAAAAAGGTAGGGCTTACCAGAAGTACGTGTAGGGAATGTTCAGGCGTTGCGAGATACTTGGGGCTCGGATGGCGTCGAGCGGATCGAGACCGAGCTCGCGCGTGCGGAATTTGTTGATGAGGTCGCCTAATCCCTCCCACATCATGATCTCCACGACAGCGTATGAAGCAAAGTTCGCGGCCGAGTGTTTGGAGCTGCGCGACCGAACAACATTTGCCAGGGGGTGGGGGAACGCTTGCGTCGGAGTCCATGGCATTCTGCACTTATCAATTCTGCCCTAGTCCGGACGACAAAGAAAAGAAAAGAAACATACGTAAACATCATATTTAGAGGCACACCCAGCTTCTCTGCGCAGCTCAGATGGGCAAAACTCGGTGGGTTGGCGATGATGGCGTCCGCGACAAACGGCCTCAACCGGTAGTCCACCGTGTCGCTCCACGGATCATCGGGAACATGATGCAAGCCGGTACCGTCACCCGTTTCGTAGCAGCTGCGCCAGCAGCCAGTGAAAATCGTCTTCATCTCGCGGCGACGCTTGGGAATAGCGCCGCTGCGGAGTGTATCCATACTGGGGATCAGGCCCTCGTTCTTGACCATGAAGGCCATGAGCTCTGCGGGGTCGCCGCCGATGTTGAAGAATTCGAGGCCCTGGTCGAGGATGGAGTCGCGGAAGGCGAGGTGCGTTGCGAGGCGCACACGGTGGCCGCATCTCTTGAGCATCTTGCCTAACGCGATGAACGGCTGGACATCACCGCGCGACCCGACCACTTGAACGACGATGTTGAGGCGCAGCGGACAACACTCTTCTTCGCCGACGGGCGGGATGGCAGATGGACGTCGATCGTCGGTGGTCGGCTCGCGGGGCAGCGCCTGGAGATGGCTGGCAAGCCGGGTAATTAGGGGTTTACGCTCATGAAATTTGATATCCAGTCGGCCGTCATCTGCAGAAGTCAGATGCGTCCTGTTAGCGGTGCTTGCTGTGGTAGATCTAAGAGAGAGGTTTACCCAGCACCCGCACCCCCGTGTTCAGGCGGTCGCGTAGAGAATGCCGACGCATCTCCGGCTGCGGCCGCGGCTGCATCTCCGGCCAATCCTCCGTAGTGATAGCTTCCTCCATGCTGATTATGGTGATGGTGGTTGGAAACGCGGCATTGTGCCGATTGTGTGGGGAGATTCGATATAGAGCAGAATGAACTGGTGATGTCACTATGCGGATGGTCGGCCCACCGATCTGGATCATATCATCGGAGCGTTCATTAGTCAGAAGGTATGTTTACTTCCATCTGAATTGATTCCACAGTTCCATGGTTCGTCTCGGGTGTGTTTAGGAGTTTCCTCAGTATAGAGCCTGACTTTTGATAAGATCGCCTGATTCCGGCCGAACCGTAGATACGCCGGGAGTGGAATTAAATATGGTCAATGTATCCATTCATCATTTACCTAAATGAGAGGAGATTGTTGATTCACGCCCTGTATTTCTGCAATTTGGGGGGGTTCACCAGCAGCCTAACAGAATAATCTCGAGTAAAGCATATTCTCATCAGGCGAAGTTGAACGAATGACAAAATCATGGAGGGGTGTTTCCTGCAAAAAGTGGAAGAGAACACCCTGAATGAAACTTTCAATGTCCCATAAGCCATGGATATCAAATTAACGATCACAGCGATGTGCGAGGTGGGAGAAAAAAAGGTGAATCTGCAAGATACGCAACTGGTGCAGTCAGCTGACACGCTCAACCATCACACAGGGTAGATGCCTTAGGTAGGTAGCACCTGCATCGTGATAGTGATGACCATGAACTATAAAATTTATCGTGACACTTTCGAGCCCCCAAAGTAGAATTCTCAATCATGTCATGCCGTCTAGAACAGTGCTACTGCTTCCGCAAGCAAAGCCGTATCTCCAGGCCTCAAAACTGCATTTAAAACACCCCAGATCTACTCATAACCCTTACAGCGTACAATCAAAAAACAGTATTTACCAAATATCAATCCACGTGGAAATTGGAAAATATATATCAAAAAAATATAATTACACACACAATCCACCATCTATGGTCGGTCTATTCACAACGTCAACCCCACCACCTTCAGCGTATCCATCAGGCGGAAGCAAGCCCATCTAAGCCTGCACACACTGGTGGTAGTACTCGTTCCACTTCTGGCACTTGAGGCCGCTGGCGCAGCTGGCGCTGCCAGTGTAGCCGATGCCGCCGCAGCGCTCGTAGATGGCGACAGCGCCGCCCTCGGCGGGAGCAGTGGGGTTGGGAGGAGCAGCAGTGGGCTTCGTGGTGGTGGCGAAGGTGGTAGGGGCAGGGGCGTTGGTGGGAGCGGCGTCGGAGGTGGTGGGAGCAGCATCCGAGGTGGTAGGGGCGGGGGCAGCCTCGGAGCTAGAAGAAGTGGGCTTGGGGGCCTTGTCGCCGCCGGCATCAGCGCCGTCCCAGACGGCGGGGCCGGGAATGGGGTAGTCCTTGATGTTGTTGTAGATGTCGAAGAGAACGCCCTTGTCGTCGGCCTTGTAGGCGCCGGGGATGGAGACGCCCTCGGGGAGGGTGTTCGCACCGTCGGAGGTGACCTTGAGCTGGACGCACTCCATGTAGAACTGAGCGCCGCCCTCGCGGTTGCCCTCGTGGAGGCCGATGATCTCGGGGCGGAAGAGGTACTCGCCGGCGGGGACGTCGGGGACGGTGACGGAGTGCTTGCCCTTGTTCTTGATGAGGGTGTCGACGGCCCAGACGCCGTCGGTGTAGCCTTCTTCGGCGATCTTGACCCAGCCGTCGCCGGCGGAGCCCTTCTTGGTGGGCGCCATGTAGACCATGACGGGGCCCAGGTGCGACGAGGCGATGATGTCGTCCGAGGCGTCGCGCTTGTCGTGGTGCCACTCGAAGGTGACCTTGTCGCCGGCCTTGACGGGCAGGGTCTTCGCGGCGGCCTTGTCGCCGCCGACGTTGCAGGTCATGTCCTTCGAGGTGACGTCCGTGATGGGGCTGTTGCTGGGCGGCGAGCGGATGTAGCCATCGGCGGAGTTGCCCAGGCCCTGGTCCTCGTCGTTAATCCACACGGCGAAGACAGTGGTGTGGGCGTTGACCAGCTTGGCGGCTGCTGCCAGAGCGAGGAGGCCAAAGGAGGTCTTCATTTTGAAGGAAATGAGTGTGGGGGAGTATGGAAAGAGTGTAAAAAGAGTGACGGAAAAGAAAAGAAGAGAAGAATGCTCAGCAATCCAGGCTGGTTACAGAAATAAAGATAGTCAGTCCTGCAAAGAGACGGGCATGGAACAGATTTATATACCCATCCGATATACTTCCATCCAGAAACTCGGTTGACCGCTGTAGAGGAAGGCTCGAAATGAAAGCACTGCCAAGAAAACGCTCCCCAGCTAGTGGTTTCATCTATAGAATGACATTTCTTGGCTTCGTCCACTCCCACGCGCTTCTATTTACCCGGCGATCCACAGGTGGGCCTCGATCGACCTATTATTTCACCCGTTGGAGCAACGGCCAGCTTCTGTTTCACGCGATTGTTTTGTGTGCACTACCGGTTCCCTCCCTGCCCATCACTGGGATATCACAACATGTGCTCCTCCCTTTGAAACCTCTCCACCAGGCTAGCGGCTTGCAAAGTGCACCCAGCAAGGAGCAACAGACCCCATTCTGCGGCACCTCCACCGATATTCCACCGAAAGCTCCGGTCTGAAACAAGTTAGGAGGCAGGAGCTTGGGTCTGGACGGAGTATGCCGTGGTGCGCTGATTGGATCTGCATGCGCTGGTCATTTCCACCGGACGAGGTCTATCCACTCTGGGGGGTATATCAACCAGGATGCTTCAGGAACGGGTTTGATAACCCTATATCAACCAGATTAGCAGTTCCATGGTGCGATAAGCCCTTGTTCCAACTTCCAACAATGCCCCTGTTCTTTCTCCCCACCGGGAAATCGACCAAACTAGAGCTATCATATCACTAGCCAATCCGTGGAAATGAAGCGCCGGATTCCCCTCTCGCGAAATGGGTACTTTCGGTTTAAGATTCCGGATGTATCTCAATTGTCTCAGCCACGCGAGTGAATCGATTCGCCTTAACGATCACTTTATGAGCGGCGTGACGGGCCTGACCGATTTTGCCACGGCACGATAGTTGCCTACCGGTTTAACGGATGGCCAGGTCAGGGGTGACATGATCGTTAGATATTTTCTCCCGCATAATCAGCGAAGAAGTCCCAGCCGAGTATGCCGCAGGACAACTTCCCGAACAAATTAGCCGATCTATCACGCAATGGAATTAAACCATTAAAACTTCGACGTATATACCGCGGTGTGTAAACAGCGACAGCGGTCTTTCGTGCAATCGTTCAGTCCTCCAGAATCCTTGTCTGGATGAGTGATTCCAAAATGTACCGTGCTTTATTCTCGCTTGCCTCTCGCGAAAAGACTGGTTGCAAGAAAACAAGACGGGAGTGATCACTCGAAAATTGCCGAACTATAGCCTCCCAGGATAGCCCCCTGCCCACGCACTGTCCCGCTCAGTAGCCAGGGGTGGAACGACGAGGTTCTGGACCTGGGTCTGCCCAGGCTGTAGCAGGCGATGTGGGGTTCGTATAGATAGCGACATGCTCGCGTCCCCTTTCGTTTTCGTGGCATGGAGATTTTGAGTGATGGTGTTTACTGTTGTTGTTGTGTAGGTTAGGAAATTGAAATACTCCTATGCCAGAGGTATTTCTCACTGGCCCAGCATCCTAAGGACAGTACTCCAGTAAAAAAACAAAAAGAGACCCTTCTAGGTGGGTTATGGGTAGGTAGGAGTACACCACAAAAAGATTTGCAGCTTGTGCTATTGCCAGTGATCCTCGCTCTCTTCTATAGTCGTCTCTTCATTCTCCGTTGTCGTAAGTTGCAATCGACATTAAAGGGCTCAACGACGAGATGTTTCTTCCCTGCTATGAGCCGACCAGCAAGATGGTACTGGAGAAAACGATGCAAATATACTCTGCAGACCATTATTTATTTCAATTCGTTTCCGATCGCGTTGTTCAGTCCGAAGTGGTTAGATGATGAATATATCCAATGCTCACTCATTCTGTGGCTGTCGCTGGTAAAACTAATTATCCAAAAACGCAAACCAAATAATGTCGTCACTGCATCTTATCGAAGAATCTATCGACCCTCGCCTGGCCGCCCAGCTTGTAGAACCAAGATATTACCAACGATCCGATTCTCCGTCTGCACCATCGCCTGTGCCATCGTGCCCAACGCCTGTCCTGTAATCGCGCCGACTTCCTCCTGCGAGCCCTGTCCCGACACCCCGTTGACCCGGTTATTTCGGCGACCCACGACCACCATATTCCCAGCTTTGTGGGGAGATTGACTAAGCTCGTCTTTCACGGTAGTAATAGCAAACTTGACGACGTCGGCGTCGGATGTGTTGGGCGCCACGCGCTTGAAGACGACGCGCGACGCAAGGGATTCAGGCAGCGAATCCCGCAGGGTCGTGAAGAATGTGGAATCAGATGACTCGGCCTCTGCGGTGGCTGCAATATTCTGTGTTGCGGATGACTTGGGGCTTTCTTTGCTGCCATCGCTGGGTCCGGAAGTAGAGTCGACAGATGACGGTCGCTGGCGGGCTACGTCGATGTGAACGATTGTGGCTGTTACCTGGTCATTTTGCGCCAGCTGCAGCACGAAGCGCAATGCGTAACGGTCATCCTCGCCGCCCAGGAAGGGTAGCACAATGTGATGCGACCGTGCGGCGGCAGGGGGACGGTCCCAGACGGAGCTGCGCACACTCATGGCGCTGATGGATCGCTTGCCGGCGAGTGTGGGGCGGCGGGTGTATGTGCTGCGCTCAATGAGGACACCGACGTTACACGTCGTCTGGTTCAGGACGCTGGATACAAATTCAGTGTATGGCCCGTTGGCGAATCTGCTGGCTTCGTTGATCCCCAGTCCGCTCTGGTGCTCACTCATCGTGCCGGTTTCGCTCCATGGGAGCAGTAGCAGGTCGGTAGATTCTTCCCGTGCCATGCCTACGACTGTGTCTGCGTAAGAGTACTCAGGAACGACTGCAACCCCCGCGAGAATAGAGATGTCGTGCCACTGTCCAAAGGCACGGAACGTGTTGACGACAGGGTCCCACAGCGTGTATTCGTCGATCTCCGACACCTTCATCACGCTCGAGTCGCGGTCCGTCAGTTCCATCAACCGCACGCCGTGCAGCTGCAAGGCGGGCTCTGCCTCCGCCTGGGCCGCAACTGATTCTTCCGCATCGGGACTGGATGACGACGTCTGCTTCTTCTCGGGATGGACTTTGGGGGTGGGTGGCTGGTCGAGGCGGCTGGGCCCCAGCAGCGCAGCCAGGGTGCAGATACTGGACAGGCCGTCGAGTCGCAGGTACACGAGCAGTTTTCGCGCAGCATTCGTCTTCAGTTGGTCTTTGGCCGCGGTGACGCTATCATTGCGTGAATCGTTCTGGATGGGGTTGCCGTCCCAGTCGATCTCTCCGCGACGCCATCGTTCGACTTTGATCTGGTACCATTTCGGGTACAGAGCGACCGTCAACGGAGTCGTCGCGAAAGTGGTTACGAGCGCCATGACGACGAACATGGTGAACGTCCGCGTGCTCAGAATCTTGGCTTGGAGTCCAATGTTCTGCTCTGGTTAGCCATGTCGTATCGAGCGGGATGGAAGCCGTACCAAAACAATAAGCTCGACTAAGCCCTTGCAGCTCATCAACACCCCGATGGAAAAGCTCTCCCGCCAGAGCAGCCCACACAGCCGCGACGCAGCTGCGCCGCCAGCGACCTTGGCAATAAAGGCAATCGCAATCACCCCCACAACGTATCCCCACACGTGACCGCTGTCCAGCAGCCCCAGGTTGGTTTGTAACCCGGACAGCGTGAAATAAAGTGGCAAAAATAAGGCCGCTACGAGGTCTTCGATCTTTTCAGTCAATTTTATGGCAAAGCCACCCTCGTGCGGGCACAGCAGACCGATCAAAAAACCTCCAAAAATGGCGTGGACGCCGATGACCTGGGTGAAGAATGCCGAGGCGAGTGCGATCATCAATGTCAGCGCCACGACGGATTGGCTAGGCCCCTTCTGCAAGCTTCCCGTCCTCTGCAGGAAGCGCAGGAAAACCGGGCGGAAAATGAACGACAGAAATAATACGTAGCCGACACAAACCAGAAACACCCACAGGGCAGTCAGTCCGGTTCCCGCGTTCACCAGCGCCACGCAGAGGGCTAAGAGCACCCATCCCACGACATCATTGCCCACGCCGGCGGACAGGACGATGACCCCAACATTGGTACTTAGAAGCTTGAGCTCGGTCAATATGCGGCAGAGAACGGGGAATGCCTATGCAAGGTCAGCTCTGACCACAACGGCCCAAAAGACCATGCCTACCGTGATAGCCATGGCGATACCAATGAACAGCAGATAAGTGCCAAAATTAATCGGGACCGTGTCAGGCTCATTGCGAAAAGAATTGTAGAGACCGTAGGAGATGGCGCAGCCCAGACCAAAGGGTAGAATCATCCCCGCAGCGGAGACGCTGGCCGCCACGCGCCAGTTACTGACCAGAAACCGCAGGTCGGTCTCGAGGCCGACCAGGAACAGGAACAGAACCAACCCCAGGTTGGCCACGAGATTCAGATTGGGCAGTGACTCTTTGGGGAAGATCGCTTCGGTAAAACCGGGGATGCGGCCAAATACTGAGGGGCCCAACAGCACGCCTGCTATGACCTCTGCGATGACCCGCGGCTGACGGATCTTGGAGAGGGGCCAGTGCAGCAACCGGCAGAAGATAATGATGATGGAGGCCTATCGAAGTTGGAATACCCGCTACCAACACATCGAGCAGGGAATTATACCTGGATGATAAATATGACGATAGGGTTTTTGGGATCGTATGTTGACGGGTTACCTCCCTCGAGGATGCCGCCCTGAGGAGCAACGACATGGGAATCAGACGACGACATGATGGCAGCTTACCGTAATGGCTACCTCGCCGGACGATCCGGCCGTAGATTGTGAGATGAAGCAGTCGTAGCTACGAGGAGAAGGTTGTAGATACCCGTCTGTACAAGGGAAATCAGAAGGTAATAGGGGAAGACAGACAAAGAAGAGCGATGGCGTAGAAGGATGCTAGTAGGAAACGTGACCGGCGACGTCGTGGTCGAAAACGGCCTAGTGCGTTTGACCCCACGTGGAGAATCCGGAGAATAAAATGGTTGATGTACACCGGTGCGACTGCTCCAGAATGTTAGTAGTCTTTTTCAAATTTGTCAAAGCTGGATGTTTAGCAGAAGCATCGATCTTTAGTTTTGGGGATATTGCATCTCAGCATTGATGGCATCCAAGCTACCATCACTTGGCGACGCTTTACCAGATGCCAAGCCGTCACTCCAGACCCGTGACTCCACCCCGTGATGGACTCCACTAAGTTTATTCTCGGTATATCAATCAAAAGCTCAGAGACGTATTTCTATCAGTTTGAGATTGACTATTTCACTCACCATGGCGGAGCTGGGCCTGTCTAGGTCCAAGCGTCCGCAGGCTCGTATTCTAGCAGCCACTTATTGGATGAACGGTGGTAGCCGCAACTATATCTCTCATATATTAAATAAGACCAGCGCTGTCCTACGCCAAGTCTTTACGGTGTATGGTGTAAAGTGGTTGGCCCATGCCGTCATACTGCATATGTTCATGACTAGTCATAATTCACACTACCGCGGTAAGCTGTGTAGTTGAAGTCTGGTGGTGTAGGACTACCTCTTGAGTGCTTTACCAAGAGGCCTGCACCTCACTGTGTCGTGCTGGTAGCTTCTGAGAATTATGCAATAAAAGGAGCACTGATCATAATCCCATGGGTATAACTGCTTATGGTGAAAGTTTATGAAATTACTGTAATATTTTACAACTATGAAAAAGCAAGAGATGAGATCTTACAGTGCTAACATCAAGACATATGATAGAATAAGCAAACAATGTAAATAAGCCTGGTTTGAATAAGAATTGAGCTACAGCCACGTTTTTTGTGTTCACCTCTAGAAGCTGGCATTGTCCCCTGCGTTTCCCTCCCGGATATATTTCAGCCTTGACCTAACTTTGTCCCATCACAAATCCAGATTCACTAATATCTAGCATATTCATTTTGTAAGTGATATACCATACTAGAGCCGGTGAAAAATATTGTAACTTACTCTATCATACACACAACTGTTAAACTGCTCATTCCCACGAAGACAGACAAACACCTGACTAACCATGTTAAAATTATCAATTGTTACCTCCTGCGCATTCTAAGCCAAAATCTTTATACAAGGTCATAGTCACATTCCAGCCTCATCTCGCCCATCAAATACATATTTCAATTTACAGCACAGCGCCTAACTTGCGCGCCCACCATATCCAACCCCATCCTCCAACCACTCAAAGCCCTACGCCTTAAAATCAATCCCATTAATCTCCGCGGCATGACTCTCCTCCCAAGGCGCCTCTACCTCAACCGCCCGAATAAGCGCCTCATGCGCCTCACTCCGCGGCGTGATCTCGTATTTATACGGCGCGGGATGGCTCACCACGCCGGTCGTGAAGTCAGGCTTGCCGATTTCTTCCGTCGTCGCGATATTGAACACAGCGAGGGACTGCGCGATGCTCAGGAAGACGGTGTTGTCGGCGAGCAGGCGGCCGGGACAGATGCGGCGGCCGAAGCCGAAGGCGATTGAGTGTGGGTCTAGCTCGGGGGTGTGTGTATCGGTGGCGAGGAAGCGGTCGGGGTTGAAGGCTTCCGGGTTGGCGTATGCGGAGGGGTCGTGGAACATTTCCCTGTTTGGTTTGCTGTGGTTAGTTTTGGTTGTGGGGGGGGGAGGGGGAGATGTGGGTATTTGGGAGACGGGACAAGGTATGTAGAGCTGGATGGATGCTTACCAGATGTTGGGCAGGATAATCGATCCCTTGGGGATGCGATAGCCTTCGTAGATATCGTCCTCGGTCGTCATATGGGGAAGCCCTATCGGGCCGACAGGATGCCAGCGGAGTACCTCCTTGACGACGGCGTCGATATAGGGGAGGTTTTCGCGGTCAGCGAACGAGGGAAGCTTGTTCGGGCCGATGACGCGGTCGATTTCCTCTTGGGCCTTGCGCTGAACATCTGGGTTGAGAGCCATGGCGAGGAAGAAGCAGGAGAGAGAGGAAACCGTCTATGCAAATGAGTCAGTGGCTAAGTAAAGTAGGTAGGTACAAGACGCTTGGGGGTATCGCCCTACCGTGTCTGCGCCTCCGGTGTACAGAGATCCCGCTGACCACTTTGCTAGTAGTTCGTCGTCTGGTGTCCACTTGTGCGCCCCTTCTTCAACCAGGCTGGCGAGATACGACGGCGGGTAGCTGCCCTGTCGCATCTGTTGCCGCACAAAGATGTATGGCTTTTCGATGGTTTCGATTAGTGTCTTCCTCCATGCGCTGGCAATTTTCTTGAATCCCATGCCCGGGAGCCACGCTGGGAGATGCTTCACTAATCGGTGTCAGCAACCTAACCTAGCCCAAGACAAGCACTGCAAGGGCATCTTACAGAAAGGAACAGTGTCAACAATCCACTTCCCGGGCGCAGCAGCCAAGGAAAAGTCCTCCATCGCATCGTTGACAAGCATGACGAGAGGATCGCTACCGTGCGGCTCGATGTTGTATCCGTACGCAATCTTCAGAATGACAGCGCCAGCCTCCCTAATTACATTCATCAACATCTTGCACGAAAAGATATTTCGTCGGGGAAAGTCAAACATACGTCCGAAGATGCTGGATCAAGTCGTGCGGCTTATCCAGCACCCGCAGCAAAAACCGCCTTACCTCAACGTCCTGCAGCGAATTGAAGCGCGCAGCAAGCGGCTTGGTCCCAAACGCCTTGTGAATCGCTTTGCGGTATGCGCGGAACCGGTCCGAGTACTCCTGCATAGCGACGGCGTTATTCCAGCCGACCCTGTCGCTTTTGTCAGTCTGGCGTTTTTACTTGCGCGACAGTTATGGTGTCTACGCACAATTCTCCGGCAAATGTCATACGGGGGCGCGACGAGTGGATAGACGAGCGCTTCTCCATCAGGTCAATGGACATCTGGCGGTCGTTGACCATGATGATTGTCTGGCCGAGAATGGTGACCGAGCTAATCGGGCCTGTCATTGTTGATTCACCGTTAGTACCACCCAAGAGCTCGGGAGAAGTTGGACGGCGCACCATAAAGCTTCTTGAACCCCGCCCAGTACTCCCAATCTTTCTGCCCCGGGGGCGGCAGGTCCGCCAGATTCCCAATGATGGGCTTTCCCTTGGGGCCCGGCGGTAGCGGGGCCAGGGCCCGTTTAGGGAACAACACGAGTTTCAAGACATAGAGGACAGCAACGCCCACGAGGGTGCTGACAAGGAAAGACAGTCCCATGACGACCGACCGAGTTGCAGAAGTCCAAAAAATCCGCACGACTGTCTCAGTCGCACCGGAGGGGGGTGCTCTTCTCTTTTATCCACACAGTGACCGGCCTAAAGGCGTCAGGTTTGAAATCCCGGTCCCCACATGTGCTTGGTGACTAGGTCGCTGTTGGTGCGCTGTCCGTTCAACCCGAGGCTACTGTGGTGGGTAGTTATTTTAGTTAGGTGCTTTCGTGTCTACTGTTTAGTAGGGAGTTAGTACCCTTGACTAGCGGAAATGGGGACTCCGATGTGGCTGGCTGGTCGGTGTTCGGACACAAGCAGTGATGCCCTATTGCGGGTGGCCTAGGGCTGTCATGAAACGATTATCAACGGTTTTTTCCCATTGAGAGTCTGCTGCAGGATGCGCTACGAATATGCATGTATGAAATCTTTGGGACTTGGGGATCAATAGTCTTTCTCTCTATTTTGTCTCCGGAAACGTGTCCACTCCTGGCTTTTCCGACCAAGTCCTGGTCAAGCAGCGGACGTGTCAATATCGAACATCTCTCCGATGAACGACTACCCCCAAATATCGACCTGCCTACATACTTGCGTTGACTGCGCAAAGGCCATTTGACAGAGTTTATCAAACTGTCAATCTCAAATCATGAGACCCACTCGGAAAGGGCAAAAAAAGCCCATTCAACCTAAAAATCCTGGTCGTTTTTCAGCTGGCATCCTTCCTCCTTACTACGGTAATGATCGCCGCCGTTGAGGCCATCTTTATATCGACAAAATAATCTCCAACGTTATGCTTGCATTTTTCCCCGTTCGGCAATTTATCCAACAACTTTGAATTACGCAAGTTCAGGGTAATAAGTAGCTCACGTGTACGGAGTACCCAGTAGCTATATTCTAAAAACAAGTACTAAGGCGGCGCTGAAAGCGCCGCTGAACAAAGAATAACCTCATACTATATTCTATTAGTTAGAAGATACCGATCGTCACTAAATTTTAAAATTAGCATGTGCATGAAATACATATCAGAAGATGATGTGCCAAGTATTTCATACAGTATAGATCGCATGTATGAATAGAATAAGACCCCATGCTAAGTATACTACATAATATAGTTAGCATGCATGTGTAGAATAAACTCCATGTCAAGTATTTTACATAGTATCTCCGCATCATACTCTCAGACTACTCAGGTCTGATGCATTTTACATTTCTGTTCACATTTGGAATTCTTTTATTGACGAAGAAGCACATCTATGGTAATCGATCTGAAGAATTGAATAAGCGGCGCTATGGTAACTATAATATAACTATTAGCAGCAAGGTGGTAACCGCATTTTTGTAGACAACGAATAGCTGTAATCATGTAAGAGATGGCCAACCAATAAATCAATCCGCATGCGAGGCCTTTTAATGGTTCTGCGTTACTCAAAGTCGTTCAACTAGAGACTCATGTACCTTGCACTTTATCATTAAAATCATTGACATGGTTCATTTCCATCTCTGTATGCTTAGTCTCCTGCTTTCAACACAGCCTGCATCAGAAATCCGTCATATGCAAGCTCCTCCGCCGTTGGCCGCTCCTCAGGCAGCCAACGAAATACTCTGCGTAAGAAGTTGAGAAAAAGTTCTTTATCTTCCCCAAAAAATTGTAGCTCCCTTGTTTCCGGTGACTGTTCTGGTATAGGTACAGAACCCTTCCAGTCGCCTGCAATACAATTGTAAAAAGTAAGGAATTATCTGGTTGTATGAGATCAAAAACATACCTTTCTCATCCCAAAACTGGTAGCACTTTTTACTTCTTTTGATGAAATCTGGGGGCGGAGGACCCATAAGAGATACCATCTCTGCCAGATGTTGTTCGCCATCGAGGATGTGATTTCTCTTTGCAAAGAACAGGTGACCTCCCTCCACCAGATCCCAAACCTACTCCAATTGTTAACCTTGCTTGTTGGTTGCAGAGGCATGGCAGTCAGTAAGACAAGGTCCGTTCGTCTTGGGACTCACCATAGTGCCTATTGACCAAATATCAACATTGTAATCCCAATCCATATCCAAAATCACTTCTGGTGCTCGATAAATGCCGGGCATAATATCACCCTTGTGCTTTTTATTGCCAACTCTAGCCTCGCCTAGGTCAGAAAGGACGGGTAGACCCGTACAAGTAGGCATTGGTCGGGAATAGTAAATGCAGCGATCGCTCAGAACTTTTCGGGCAATTGGTTGCTTCATCTCGTCTTCTTCGAGACGAGAAAGGATAGAGCTATCCTCCATGCCCTGGAGTATGTTATTAGATGAGATATCTGCTGTTTTGTTAGCTGTGGTTAATTTCGAAGCTCGTTTGTCAACTTGCCAGTGTGGATAATATTGTTTTGATGCATGAAAGCCAATGATACCAAGGTGAGCTGGGTACTTCTTTGAACGAGATTCTTTGGAAATTTGTTGTCTGAGAGTAAGTTTTGGAATTCAGTAAAGCTCATTCCAAGCGGCTGATAAAGCAAGCACACATGTTTTTCATGAGGACCAACAACCTCAAAAGAATCTAACACCAGACGAACTAAGTTCTTCCCAGGATGGGCATCGGCGTTTTTCAAATGCTTGGAAATAGCAATCTCATGATCCGTCTTTTGTCCGCGAACACATATCTTGAGCGTATGGTAATCTCGTTCTCTTCAGTCACTTAGAAATGCGTGTTCTATTTGTACTTCGACCCGAATACGTACTGTAGATTCCGGCAAAGCCAAGCAGTAGAAGATGTTCCATATCCGAGTTTGGAGACCACCTGGTACCTGGATGCGAGCACTTCGCCAATATAAACAGGGTAGTATCTCTCACGAACATAAAAGGGAAGTCTCTCTTCCTCTATCTTCTCTGAAGGGTCCAAGCTGACAAAGCCTGAAGTAGGAAACTGGCGCGGAGGAAGAGGGGGAGCTGATGCCATGGTCCTTGCTAAAAAACGATGCAAATGCGAGCCAACACGACTGGCAGGAGAATATCTCAAAGATGAGAGGTGCTTCTTGGAACTCCCAAAAATCGTTGACATGATGATTGCTTTATTAGGTCTTGCTGACTTCAATCTAGTAATACTTATCTTGGTTCTATCTTTGTACCTCCTGGTAGAGACATGCCACTGGCAAGTAGAGGACAGCCACGCAAATGACATCTGTCTCATCTCCCGGAGAGATATTCCACCGCTTACACAAGCCACCTAAGTAATGTCCACATCCTCCCAAAACAATGATTCACCACTTACAGACTCTCTCTAATACTTTTATTCTTATGAAAGAAGTGTATAAAAATATAAAACTAGTAATAATATGATTCGTACGATTCCAAGCCACACTCTAATCCGTAGCTAATATGCTGTCAGGACTTGATAGTATCTTGGTGAGGTATGCTTGTTTTCCAGCCCTTTAACAGGAGTGGTTTAACAGCAGTGGTGGTCATAACTCTATCATGATTCTGATATCAACAGTATACTATGTACAATATCTGATGTCTTCCTTGAGATGGTGGTTCAGGAATCACCCCTTGATGATCAAACATCTGGGCTCTAAATTTTCATGCTCGTGTTTATCAAATAGTATATAGACTGGCAAATCCCAAAATGGCCATGACAATGAGTTATTGTTTGTGGCCGCATTGTAATAGTCACTTTTTGTGTGACATCACCTACCCCATTCATCCAGTACAAGATCATCTATCACATTCCTCCCCTATACTCAGCATATTTGGCTTCACGATCAGAACCATAAACAAACAATGTACCCCCTTACAACAACCCACACCACCCAATCCCCCCTCATATCCATCCAAATGCCACGACAATCACAATGACATTCAAACCCGATGTCGACATCCCCGCCCTCACCAACAAAGTCATTCTCGTAACAGGCGCCAACGAAGGCCTCGGCAAGCAGACCGTGCTCGACCTCGCCCGCCACCATCCCGCGAAGATCTACCTCGCCGCGCGCTCCCGCCCGAAAGCAGAAGCCGCCCTGAAAGAGATCCAATCCAAGGTCGAGCCCAGCTGCGCGCCAATCGCCCTCCTTGATCTCGACCTCGCCTCCCTGGACTCCGTCGCCCGCGCCGCAGCACAAATCAAAGCGCAAGAATCACGCCTCGACATCCTCATCGCCAATGCAGGCGTCCTGGGCGCAAACGGCGCCACCAAAGACGGTTACGAGATCCATTTCGGCGTGAACCACCTTGGACACGCGCTGCTGATCCGGCTACTACTTCCGCTGCTGCTGTGCACTGCGCAGCGCGAGGACGTGGCGGTGGGCGAAACGCGCGTGGTGGTCGTCGGCTCCTACGCGGAGAAATTCGCTGCCCGTGCGGAGGTGGTCTACCCGTTTGCGGAGCTGGAGCGCGGTGAAGCGCCGTCGGTGAAGGGCGTGATGGCGAGGTATGGGTTGAGCAAGCTGGCGAATGTGCACTATACGGCGCAGCTGGCGCGGCATTACCCTGAGGGGGAGTTCGGGGTGAGGTTCGTGGCGCTGCATCCTGGGGCTGTTAGGACCAATCTGGGGGATATGCTGAAGACGTGGCCGAGGGTGCAGAGTGTGCTGCGTGGATTGGTGGGCTTGTTTGTGGGGATGGTCTCTGTGGAAGAGGGCGTCTGGGGACAGCTTTGGGCAGCGACTTGGCCGGTTGGAAGGATGGGTGGGCCCGGTGAGCCTCGGTCTGGGGGGTTCTATCATCCTGTTGGGGTGGAGGGGAAGGGGACTCCGTTGGCTTATGATGAGGCGAAGGCGGAGGAATTATGGGAGTGGACGGAAAGGGTGTTGGGAGCTTATCTGGAGGGTCATGATGAGACGTAGGCCTATTTTGTAAGTATAGGAGGTAGTATTGGGCCGGTTCCTGGGGGCATCGGGATTACTTCTGGTGCTCTTGCTCGGTGTTGTTATGGATGATCAGGTGAGTGATAATACAATCTAGATATGCTCTAAATATTACATTTGATGTGAATAAGATATAAACGATGATGTCCCACAGAATGGGTACTGTAGTGCTGGTGGAGAGAACTGAGTCATGATAATTATTACATATATCATTATTCTCTAGTAATACCTAGTCCTCTAGAACCATCACCATCTAGCTTGTTTGTTGAATATTCATCAAGGTTACAAAGAATGATCGCTGACTATGCCTTAGCTCTTGTAATCTAATCCATGGGTTTTTGTAGCTTCTTTGGTTTCATGTTTTATTTTCACATCTAGCTGGTTCTGCATTGATTGATTTGATTTTTATGTGAGATATAACACTTTTATTCTTTAGAATTAATACTAGCTACAGTATAAGTACTGAGGTATTCTTCTTGGCTTATAGTTTGAACAATCTACTCACATTAGCTATCAGCCTCATAAATTTAATTTTGGCTGACGCCGCAGCTGCATCCAGTATTCATAGTCAGCAGCAGTAACTACTTTAACCTTTGCTATCACTGGCTCCTGACATACCAAAAAAGACTCAAAAATATCTAGAATTCTATGTAGCAAGAATAAAAAGTAAAGCAATAGAAGTGATAAAAGTGATAAAGCACTTAAGACGTGATCTGATAAATGGGCATTGAAGAATAAGTAAAAGATCGCCCGGGTAGTTGATTCACCGCATTGCATGATCCCAGCCTAGCTTGCCTTGATTTTCTTTTTCTGCCGGCCTTGGCACGGTCATCCATCCTATTTTATTATCGATCCTGCATTCCCCTCCTTCCATAACTTTGGAGGCATTCCACTCTTCGTCATTTCGTCCCTTGTACAGAGTTGATCTCTCCTGTTGCATATACCCTCTTGTCACAGGCTCGGGCTGACCGTGTTTTCCGAATATCGAAGAAGCCCGGCATTCTCTGATCGTTCTTTTGTCGCGGAGGCTTGCGCCACCGAGCGCGCCGCAGACTTGACCGACGATGGGTCTCTCCAAGACCAACAGGATCCTCATCCTGTTGGTGATCGATACCGCTTTCTTTCTCTTAGAATTGATTGCCGGTTTGTTTGAGAGTACCTCGCTATATCCATAGCTTCGCTAACCGTTGCATAGGTTATTCCGTCCATTCCTTGGCCCTCGTTGCGGATTCCTTTCACATGGTACGCTTGGTTCCTGTCCCTCCCGTTCCTGACTGACAGGTCCTCCCTCTAACGCCGCCTCTGATAGCTCAACGATGTCCTCTCTCTCCTTGTTGGTTTATGGGCCGTTAAAGTTGCCAACCGTGAAACAACCTCGCAAGTGTACACATATGGGGTAAGCATCGACTCCGCCCTCGCAGCTGGGATCGCAACTGACCGCGGATCTCTCGCTAGTGGCAACGCGCGGAAACATTGGGTGCTCTGGTGAACGGTGTCTTCTTGTTGGCTTTGTGTGTTTCGATCTTCCTGGAGGCGGTTCAGCGCTTGTTCGAACCTCAGGAAGTGAAGAATCCCAAATTCGTTTGTATTGTTGGCTCGTTAGGTTTGCTGTCCAACATCGTTGGCCTGGTCCTATTTCACGACCACTCTCATGGCCATGGCCACAGCCACGGGCATGGTGAGATTGAGGAAGCAATCAGTGACGAGGATACCGCGGAGCAGGGCTTCGCCTCGCCTCCAGCGACAGTCCCTGCAAGCAAGCGTAAATCCATTGCAAATGTGAGACCCGGCATCCACGTAACGTCTGGTGACCTATCTGACTCTTTTGATCAGCCCGAGGGCATCGCCGCTGCCGAATCCCCCACCTCTCCTGCCCACCGGCTCAGGACTTCGGACGGACGGACCCGTGCTTCTCGACGATACAGCACCGCGACCAGCCGAGGATTCGACGTGGAGGATATCCAAGTGCACCCGGCGACCTTGCGCCAGGAGATTATTGCCGCCAGTCGTAACAATCGTTTCCTTGGCGAACAATATGACTCGGACCTTGACCAGCCAGAGGACGAGATTGATGGGGCAAAGCCGACGGAGCGGTCTGGTTTGCTGCGGCACAAGGATCGAGCAGCCAACTATACCGACGAGAGCGATGATACGGTGCTGAGGTCGGAGGAAGCTACTGAGGATGACATCCATAAGTTTCACAACCACGCCCAGCCGAAACCGAAGGAGCACAAGCACGGGCACTCACACGACCTCAATATGCGTGGTGTCTTCCTGCATGTCATGGGTGATGCCCTGGGGAACATCGGGGTGATCGCCTCGGCCCTCATCATTTGGCTGACCGACTACTCGTGGCGACACTACGTGGACCCCGGTATCTCGCTTGTGATCACCATGATCATCCTCGCCTCCGCTATTCCGCTCTGCAAAGCCGCGTCGCGCATTCTTCTGCAAGCCGCGCCTTCAGGGATGAGCATCGATCATATCAAAGAAGATATCGAGGGATTGCCAGGTGTCCTTGGCTCCCACCATCTGCACGTCTGGCAGTTGAGCGACACCAAGATCGTGGCTTCTATCCATATCCAAGTGGACACCGAGATTAAAGGGGAGGGGTCTGAGCGATACATGCGCCTGGCGAGGCAAGTGCGCAATTGCCTCCATGCGTATGGGATTCATTCCTCCACGATCCAGCCCGAATTCGCTCCCGACAGCGACGCCGAAGACAACAACCCCGCTTCATCCCACGCCAGCAACAGTGGCTCCCCGGCGCCCAAGCAGCCGAGCCGAGCCGCTAGCATCCGTGACGGGGACCCCCAGGCGTGCCTCTTGGAGTGTGGAGATGAATGCGCGCGTGGGGGACAATGCTGTCCTAGGTAACCGCCGTTCATGTCCCTATTTTCCCTCATTGATCGGTCGCTCCGCAAAGCACTATTTCGGCTATCATCCCATTCATACCCTTCCTATTGTATTATTTCTCCTATCTTTTCCTGCGACATGATACGTGTTCTAGATGGTGGGCCTCCCTAATAATGGCTCATGACGCATCGCATGACATTCGGTTGGTGGACTTCGGGCGTTACCTATCCTTTTGACATATTTAGTCCAATCCATTTCATGATTTCCAGATATGAATCCCGTAAAAGTTATTCTGTATGGAAAAAAAGAGGGCATTATCCCACATCGTAGTTGAAACCTGAGGCATGTATAGATAATGTATCACGTGACTCCCCTCCGCGTTGATCGCCTCGGCTGAATCCACTAGACTAGGGGCGGTCGATCTGCTCCCTGCCCAGCAGGGGCTGAACTATGCTGACGTTTGTGTTTTTTCCCGATTAATCCTCGCTCGTGCCAATCGTTTCGGAGCCTTTGCTCCTGTCAACCATCCCTTGCGTCGTCTTCTTGCTCCGTTTGACGCCGTCCGCAATGCCGCGGAGGCAATAGCAGCACCATGCCGAGTTACTCGTACCCTCACACCGCCGGTGCTAACCCGTACCACCCCCGCCACCGTGATTCATTCACCGAGCCCACGACGTGGGAGTCTTTAAGAGAGATGCTTCCGCTATGGGCTACGCAATGGATCGTTGATTTGCGCGCTTATTGGACCCGACTGACTGCGACCGGACAAGAAGGGGCTAGGAGTCGCGCAGCTATGAAATCGTCATTCCGGGCGCTGCCTGGTCGTTTGTTTACTATTGTCAATGCGCTGGTCGTCTTGTGGCTTATTACGCTGTGGTGGGGTGAGAGGACTGTCTTTCAGGAGAGTCTTGAGACATGCGACTGGGGAAATTGGGAGCAGTGGGTAAGTGGTTTCTTCGTGAGATGAGTCTAAACCTCGACCTCGACTAACGGATGGTTTCTGGTCAGCCTCAAGATGCCACGCCTCACCACGTCGCCTTCGTCGCCGACCCGCAGCTCGTTGACCCCCACACATACCCCGGCCGTCCGTGGCCTCTGTCGACGCTGACCGTCAAGTTTACGGATCAGTATCTTCGACGGTCGTTTAATTTGATCTCGAGCCGACTGGGTCCCGACTCGGTGTTGTTCCTGGGTGATCTGTTCGATGGTGGTCGGGAGTGGGCTACGGAGACCACCTCTAGCCCCGAGGAGCGGTATAAGAAATACAAAGATGGGTTTTGGAAAAGTGAATACCATCGCTTCATGCGCATCTTCGGGCCCCAGTTCAATGAGGGTGATGCAGTGTCCAGGGACCCCTTGGGTCGCACGATGATGGCCAGTCTTCCTGGGAATCATGACCTGGGGTTTGGAACTGGCGTTCAAGTACCCGTCCGCGATCGTTTCCAAGCCTTCTTTGGTAAGGGGAACCGTGTGGACATCATTGGAAATCATACCTTCGTCTCCGTCGACACTGTGTCTTTGAGTGCGATGGATCAGCCGGACCCGGTGACAGGGAGTATGGGCATTGGATCTGGAGACGGCGAGCAGCCGAACGCGCAGATCTGGAAAGAAGCGGAAGATTTCCTGAACAACATGGGGCTGCACCGAGGCAGGGCAGAGGCAGAGAGACTGCGCCTGATGCGGAACGAAAGTGAAGGTATCCTATTCGACCACCGCGTCGTCGAGAACATCGCCGAGCCCACCGTCCGTCAACACTCCAAAAAAGAGATTGCCGGCCTCCCCGCCATTCTTCTCACCCACGTTCCCCTATACCGTGAGCCCGGCACACCGTGTGGGCCTTTGCGCGAGCACTACCCACCCTCCGAGCCGGGGCTGGAAAAAGACGACCGGAACGCACTCACCATCGCCGGCGGTTACCAGTATCAAAACGTGCTAACGCCAGCCATCACAAAAGACATCGTCACCAAAGTAGGCCCAAACCTCGTACACGTCTACTCGGGCGACGATCACGACTACTGCGAAGTCGCACACCGTGAGTTCAGTGGATCGCCCAAAGAAATCACAGTCAAGAGTCTATCCTGGGCAATGGGCGTCCGTAAACCCGGTCTAGTCCTCACAAGCCTCTGGAACCCCATCGATCCAGAAACAGGGAAACCCACCACCGACCGCACTGGCTCGGCCACAGTGCAGAACCACCTCTGTCTGCTCCCCGACCAGCTCGCCATCTTCATCAACTACGGCCTCCTCTTCGGCTTCACTCTCGCCGTTCTTCTCCTCCGCGCCGCCTTCATCGGCTTCCGCCCGCCCCGTACGGATGCCAACTCCTCCCCCATCCTTCCCCTCCAAGAACAACCCCCCCGCCAAACACAGCACACCAAGTCCCCTTCATCCAGTACCTCCAGCTCCACATTCGCCCCAGGCGGCCTAGCCAGCCGCGCCATGAACGCCAACCCCCGCCTTTCCGACCCGTCTTACAACGACGACACCGACCCTGACGCATATAACTCCAAGTGGAAGGGCGTGCACTCGTCCCGCCATCGGCGAAAGCCGGGCCTGTCTCTCGTCAAGGATGTCATGATCGAGTCGGTGATAGGCGTGGCGAGGATCGTTCTGCCGTGTTATCTGTTTTTGGTTTGGCGGTGGTAGATTTAGCTGATTATACATATCATAAACAAATAGGCATAGGACAGGATAGTCAGATTTAGATTAGTGATGTTTGAAGCGCATTGAATAATGGAGTTCTGGGTTTTGCTTGTCAGTTATAGATTTGATCAATATCGTTTGGCCAAAATAAACAAATAAATGAATGAATGGATGGATAGCCGCAATCACAACAAGACATACTACTTCATCAAAAAAAGAACAAGAACACGACATCTCTCTTCTGTCCGTTAGATCTAAAATCCATATACCGGTCTGCTACTCTGATCACTCGTAAAGCATAACACTTGAGCCACTTCCCAACAAGTCAATCATCAACAAGTTGCAGATCAGCCAAACTCCTACTCTCAAGCACCAACCGATCCATAGCAAGCTGCACCCTCCTCCACCCGACACATCCTCAAAGAATTCCACGAGTCTAATCCCTGGGTACTGATCAACACTTTCACAGATAGAATCAATCTGCTTCAATCGATCAAGCCAGTCTAGTCATTGTATGTGATTACCTCCATTGCAGTCTACTGCGTCGTGATTTCCAAGGATTCCTGAGATCTTGCAGAGAAACTAAGATGTGTCAATCAAGGCCGGGAGCCATCCTTGGTGTTTTGTCAGTTGTTTCTCCCGTAGACAGGTTTGTGATAATGTGTACCAAGGACGACCACGTACTGCTTTGATTCCAACATCCAAGTCCACCCACAGGGCACAACGGCTGGCCCAGGCGGAGACCCGCTGCTCTCAGTCCGGATATCCTCACTGCCCAGATAGTCAGTCTATAGTTGCATGTTTGTACACAAACCGCGCCGGACAGACATGTGACTTCAATTTTTCAAAGAAACAGGCTCAAAACAATATTGCTCAGCGCCAGCACGCGCAAAGAATCAAATCCACCAATATAGATACCATCATCGTCTGTATACTCCCGATCTGACGATCCCAGACACGTGCGCAAGGCTGTTTTGACTATCCCCTTGATAGCCTCGAGGCCGGTTGGTGCTTCGATACCAGCGGATTGATGCTCGTCTGGGATCACCATTTCGAATGAGGGCACGGTCGCTGGCTCCATGTCAGTGTCTGCATCGGCGCTGTGCTCAATATATTCCCAGTCTCCCGTTTCTTCGGCCACGTAGTTGGGGGCATTCGTGATCTCCGTATTTCCAATGTGAGGCTGCAAGTTGGTGACTTGGGCAATTCGGTCCCCGCGGGAGTACGCCAGTGGCGCATCGCTGTGGAAAACGTCGCCCAGCATGGGTAGTATTTCGAGGCCGCTGGGAAAGTAGCGGGTTTCTTCGAGGACAGGCGGCGCGAGCGTCGCTGCGCTTGGCTCGTTCTGCTTGATTGCCCTGGTCAGGAAATCGGCCATGGCTGGCTGCCCGGGGGACAACAAGGCCACGGAACCCTGGTGGTAAATAGAGCGGGCTTGCGCCGTGATGATTACGATGTGGAAGAAGGGCATCGGCAACACTATAAGCTTGGGTGCGAATGGCTCGTCGTGCATGTTTCTGCGGCCGCTCGGAGCGGACATGAATGTAACGGTGTCCATGGTTGCCAGTGCTCCGGTGCGAATAACGATTAGCTTGGGAAGGCTGGTTGGATCGCTGGAGTGTAGGATCAGTACAACATAGCCCTCTTGAAGAAGGCAGAAATGGTCGTACGGTGTTGAAGCGGGCTCGTGTTGGAAGATAGCACCTGTCTGAAGAGGGTCAAGCTCTGAATGGTGCATGGTCAAGGCCTGCATCTGCGCCGCGAGTTCAGAAGTGTGAATGAATTCTATACACGTTATCGAGTCGAGAAAATGATCTTGCACATTCTGGGGGTTGCGAGACAATGCCAGATAGATCGTGTACCACGTATTCAATGCAGCGAGAGCCATGATGGGATATTGGACGTCGCTGAGTCCCATATACAACACAGTCTCGCCCTCTGCTGTGGGTCCAAGTAGGGCTTCCGTCCAATGCGAAACGTAGTCGACTGTCCTGACTAGTTGGGACCAGGCTATGGGGCTCCAGACTGGAGCACTCTTGCCTGATGCCCCGGTCTTTACCCACAGACCATCCGTCTGCTCAGCGGCGGGTTGTTCGACTACTTCGGTAAGTGCCCTCATGACGGTGTTGGTTTTGGTGAAAGTTACTATGAGCAGGGAAGTTTCACATCGCGGATAGTAGACCTTATAGCCTCCAGGAAGCATCTACTACCTCCCCATGAGAACGTCATCAGATATTGATCTCATATTCTACTTGAGTGTTGAAGAGTGGCTATCGGGTCGTCGGCCGACAAGTCAGCACAGAAGCTGCAGCTGCAGCCGTTGTCATACCCCACAAATTACAGACCAAATCTAGCCTCTAAGCAACTTTTGAGAGACAGCTCGCACATTACTGGTAGATATAACAGTCAGCGCTTCGGCCGCTCGGGCAGGTCCCCGACACTAGCGAAGACTAGATCTAATGGCTGTAACCCTGACAAGGGTGATTCGCGGTGCATCGAGGAAAACCCGGATTAGATAAATCAATCACTAGTGGCCCGAAAAGTATTCTCCTCGCATGCATGTCTCTCACTCGAAAAGTTCTTTGATCAATTCTCCACGCTCCCTTCACAATGCTAATCACCAGTGATATCACCCTTGATGTCTCCAAGTTCCGCCCGGAGAACGCCACGGAGCCAACCAAGAAAGCCGCCGCGCATTTGGAGGGTATCACCAAGAAATGGCCCCGATGGTGGGAGATAGGCATCGATAAATACCGTGAGATGCGAGAGCTCGGCCAGGCGCCGCTGTCTAAAGCTATTCATCTCCCAGAAGCTCTCGATGGCACCGTTCCTTCACGCGACGCCGGCCGTGAGATCCCCATCCGCATCTACAAGCCCGATAATGGCCAACCCAGTAGCGGTGTCTTTCTGCACTTCCACGGGGGTGGTTTTGTGTTGGGAACACACAAAGAGTGAAATTCCACACGGCCTCCCTTCTCTGGCGCCGAGGTAATTCCTCCTACGTAAATATTGGCGCTCATCTTAAGAACAGCTCCGATAGCATCCTTCGGGAATACGCCAACGAATGCCAACTAACAGCCATCTCAATGGGATACCGTCCAGCTCCAGACCATTACTACCCAGCCGCGCCGAACGATGCCATCGACACCGCTGAGTACATGGTGGGCCACGCAGAGGGGGTATACGGCGCTCCTCTCCGCTTTTTGGGCGGGGAATCCGCAGGAGGTTATCTCAGCGCGGTGTCAGGCCTGCAGCTGATGCGATCACGGCCATTTCACAGCCTTTCGGGTCTTGTTCTGTCTTACGGCTCGTTTGATCTGGCTTTCGGGCTTCCCATGGTGACGGCTTTGGCCAAGCCTCTCGTTATAGACTTGGAAATCATGGAGCGTTTTATGAGCGCGTATGTGCCGGGCATGAGCACCGCCGAGCGCAGGAATCTTTGCGTGTCTCCCCTGTATGAGAATCTACCGGCTCTGGTTGCGTCCCCTACTGAATCGTTGCCCCCGGCGCTTTTCCTCTGCGGGACAGAGGATCCGTTGCTTGATGATACGATTTTGATGACTAGCAAGTGGAGAATTGCTGGTGGCGAGGCGATAGTAAAGATCTACCCTGGTGCCGTTCATGGTTTTACTCTGCTGCCCGGTCTCCCTGTGGCAGAGGAGGCTAATGCAGTGATCCTGGAGTTCATGCGGGAGAAGATGGGCGGCTCGGCGTGATTAGTGAAAAGCTTACATGTTTTCCGATGTAAATCTGTATCAATCTAAACAGCAGCAAGATCAAGAACCTTTTGGCTCCGATAGCACCATCAATAGCAACCTGCACGCAATATACCATTACTCCCTTGGTATTCCCAAATCCCAGTGCTGGGCTTTGAGTATTGCCCATTGTTTACAAATACTCAAGAGTGACCCTAAACGAACATCGTGAGGATTCTAACACTATGCTGTTATTCGAGTCGTACTTGTAATTTGCCGGCGCGAACGCGCTGGGACCAAGTTCGGGTCATTAATCATATCGATCTCATCTAACTGCATTCGGGTATATAATATACGTTGGACCGTGGCTCCACCGGATCCTAGGTGCCTCTGATGAGTTACTAGGTAAGAGTCAAAGAACAGAAAAATGGGTGTGGTGGCTGCCTCCAGTTGCGGATGACGTGATTGATACAGCTGAGTGAGACTATCCAGCTACAATTATCCAGCGATGCGCTGATCTGATAGGATGCTGTATCTCAATTCAAAAAACGAATTATAACCAGATTGCATATCATTATGACAGAAGTTCAAGAAGAAAAAAAAATCTATCTCTCGATCAATCTTCCTCCAACTAAGGGGATGTGTACAGAGGAGAAATCTTTCAGACCTCATACACTCGCCGAAACAGTATAAGATAGGGTACGCCTGTCCACGTGCGAAGTGAGAATCCCAGATCTTGGCATAAGCGGTGTTTAAGAACTTCGACCAATCAAAGTGCCAGAAGGTTTACCCCCGATTGTAACCTTAGGCCGGGGTTGCCAATTGCCTGTTTTGACGTCAGCTGGCGATACTAGCCCTAATCAAAAGAGGCCGGAGTTCCTGCCCTATACAAAGAATTGAAGCCTAACAGTGCCATGGTATCTTTTGTTTCCGAGTTGGAATCCTTATAACAGTTGAATCCCGATTGGCATTCCATACATATTTGAACCCGGTCCCTGAAAGATCACGGAATCAAAATTTGTAAACATGGAGTATAGTATGATCACATAATCATAGATTTTTGTAAAAGCTGAGATGAGAGGTTGAATCATGTCATACTATCCCTATAAAACTAAGATAGAAGGAGACTCGTGCACGTCAGACTAAGCCTATGAAAGTTTCAGTCCTATCCACGGACTCATATATGAAGGTCTCAACCAAGCCAAAACGCCGAACGGCATTTTGGTCCAGCTGGATACGACTGATACCCTGAAAGAAGGTGTCGCGATATATGATTTCAAAAGATCACTGACAGAGCGTAGAAGGTGTCTTCATATATTTTGTGGCCGAGTGGTAGTCTTCGCAACGGAGGATCCGACTACATTCTTTGGGGAATGTATTACACCGAATATAAGATTACTTTTGAATAGCAAGAATGTCATGATCTTCTGTCGCCGAGTGGGGAGAACAGAATGGGTTTTAGTGATATCCCCACAGGAGAGTTAGATATGACGGACTACAAATCTTGACGAGATGTATTACACCGAATGTATTACTTTTGAAGTCCAAAAGTGTCATGGAATGTTAGGGATATCAGTCAGTTCGAGCGCTCCCAAAGGCTGGTCAGCATTTGGGTGCAGTGGCTGTTCTGATCTCTTTTTTTTCGCCGAGGGGTCATTCTTGCGACATCACCTAACTACCGCACTTCAACCAATGTACACACACATATCTGAACACATCGTGTCTTCTTGCAATAGATGGCTGCTCCATCTACCTGCCAATGTATCCCGCGTCTCTCTCGACCGCCTCTCCCGTTGAGCCTACCGTGCAAATAATTACAAACCCGTCGTATCTGAAACGCACCACCTGCGATCTCTGCCGAGAGCGGAAGGTACGCTGTGACAGGGGTAAACCCCAGTGCGGCCGGTGCAAGAGGATAGGCCAGACATGCACATATCCATCGGCCGGCGGGGAGGTGGCACGCATCAACTCGGAGCTCAGAAGCCTACAATCACGGCTGCGTATTTATTCTTACTACAGTCTATCGAGTCACTGCTAACTGCCAATAGGTCATGTGGAGTACAAGTTGCAAAAGCAAGATATCTCCTTCCCGGTTGAGCCCATCGGGCCTGTCTTGAGCTCCAGATTTACAGATAGCGCTCCCTACACGCCACATTTTACCAGCACCAGCGACACCACGCTAGGAGATGTCGTTATACCACCTGATATGGAGTCGTGGTGCGAGTGTACCCGCCCTTCTGATTTGGAATTGGGGCAAACAGATACTGACATGGTTGATGTATGCTAGGGACCATGCCATGGATTTTGACTCGCTAGATGGATTACTCGACCAGGATATTCCTTCAGGAAGCAATCGCCAGTGCGAGTCTTTGGATCCTGGCGAGCCTCCGCCTATCACTTCAGGTGTGTATGACCCGACAATATGGCCCGTAGGGCGGCCTCATATAGACCAGTCAAACGTGCAGCAGAGCGTGCATTCCGACCTACGAAACGAGGTGGGGGATATACCACCAGCAATGATGGAGCAACTGTATGTCTTTCGTCCTGGTTTATAATCTACATCCCTTTCTCACAATGTCCAGCTTCCACCAATATCTCGACTTCGTTCACAGACATATGCCACTGATAGACACCACGGAGTTCCTTCGTAACACCGCATACGCCACGCCACATCAGCATCAGGGGTTGAAATATGCCGTCGCCATGGCAGGGGCAAGCGCACACAAAACAACATTACACCTGGAGCAACAGTGCTACGTCGCGGCAAGGTCCCATCTGGAAATGGCGGAAATGCACATGGGAAACTCTACCGTCTTGAACCTTGAGACAGTGCAAACGTTGATTCTCATTGCGCGCTACGAATTCACTCGAAACCATGCCACACGAGCCATACTCACCATGGCCCGATTGTTGCAACTCGTCCGTTTGCTCGAACTCGATAACCTCGATCGCGAAGAGCCACAGGGCAGCCCATCCCAGCGGGCTTCAAAAAACGACGAGTCTCGGACCACATTATGGATTGCGTATGCCTTAAACTGCCACTCGTCAACCATATTCCCGCGCTGTGAGCCTCTCGACGTAGACACTGTGCGTACTAGCCCCAAGCCTCAAGCTTCCCCGTCGAGCCTAATTAACAATCCACAGATCCACACCGCACTCCCCTGCGACTGGAAAGAGCGCGAACGGGAACCTCACCAGATATTTCTCTCGAAAGCAGTCACACACCCTCAGAACGACGCCCTCTCCACACTAGCCATCTTCATCCTCGCTATGCGACTCGCCGCTTCCACTGAGAAACACCACCGCATGACCACAGCAAACGCGTCAGGCACAGGAGCCGCAGACTACAACTTCTGTCTCGCGCACGAACGCATCGAGAGCACGATCGGCATGATTCTCTCTACTCTTTCCAGGCGCTCGTTGCAGACAGAGTCCGACAAAGTACTGCGCGTGCTGTCGCTAGTCGTCACCTTCGGCGCGCGCATCACCCTCTATAAAGCCGCCACCGTGAACGCGCAAAAAGCACCCTTTCTCAGCCCCGTGATCGGAGAAAGCCAGAAGATGGGCGTTTTGGATGCCAACGCTATGTGCGACGTGCTGCTGCAGGCAGATGTTTTGACCCCTTCCCACGTACGTTATCTCGTACCTTTTCCACGGACATTACCTAATTCTTATTCTGTCCGTTAAACTCGTTGACGCTCGTACTAATAGATTCGTTGCTTAGATCCCAATATACTGCGCCACAAGCCTATTCCTAATGCGCCCTCTGTCTCTAGCAGCCGAGATCCAACTCTGTGTTTTGCGGAGCGCCACGCAGGGCAGTGGGGTAGGCGTTTATTATATGAACCGAGAGATCCGCCATTCAATGGAAGTGATCTGTCGCGCCATGGAGGCTTTCCAGGAAGGTATGGGTCAATATGATGACGGCATCCGCGCGTGTCGGGAGTACCTGGACCGTACGCACTTTGGGGAGCGGTTTTCCGCCAATTTTGAGGATAATGGAAGATCGCTCAGGACAGCGGCAGATGGGTCTTTTGAGTAAGGGGGCTTCACGCGGGAGGGTTGCTTATAGTTGCGTGTTTAGTAGGATGTTTTGAGCCAATTTGAAAGGCCTATCTAAAACTGATTTGGGATAGTTTTTGAATGTATTGCGATGATGTGCGAGGATCTATCTCTTTCTGACTACCTAGCGTCGACTGATCTCAGGAACGCTACCACCAGTAACTAAATTGTACATCAAGAATGTCATATCACTCATATCATTCACCTTCACCCCAACCATGGTCGCCCCTATATGATCTTGGTTGCCCTTGAGACGCCCAAGCGCTGCACTGGTACGTGATGATCTGTTCGAGCAATCTGCAAAAGAGAACTCTATCCCAGTAAATACCTAAAAAAATAGTGTAGTACTCAGCAAATACATACATTCTTCCTAAATACGCCGACTCAGATAGACTCTCTGATCTCAACCCACTTGCTTACCATACATAGCCGCTATCGGCGACGGCTCCGCTGACGGGGAGTCAAGACTCTGTGTGTGCCCATCAGCTCTACTAATCCCTGTTCTCGGAGGATCGGCCAAAGGCGCGAATGCTTATTGATGGTCAGACATGCCAGAAGACGAAGATGAAGCACGGACATGATATGACACGAGGCTGACGGAAGAGGGTATCAACCGCGCCAAACAAGAGGGATTTGTGCAGTCCAAAGAAACTACGATTCGCTGTCCAAGGCAATGCTGTCAGTCTGATGAACACAGCCTAGCTAGCTCCTGAGTTGACGCTGGAATTAGCTACTGACCATGTATGTGTATGAGGGTGAGACATATGGATTTGAGTAATGAACAGACAATAAAATAGGATGAAAAAAATTGTGTCTCGTCGTTGGAAATGCTGGCAAGGTCGATGGGCTGTGTAGCTCTATTCATACTTAGTAGAGAAGCAGCATAATCAGATGTCATGCATGGACATGATATCCAAGCTGCTACACAACTTTTTACTAGATTGACTACTCGATTGTTCACTCGGATTTTCACTTGGGTATCTTCTCAATTGACCCCCAACTGATTTCTATACCAAAAACAAACAAGATAATTAACAATAGCATCCATCCCATTTTCTAATACAAAATATCACTCCAAATCCAAACTCAAATCTCAATAAGACTCCGCAAACCGACTACGAGCCCGCAGACTAGGCCCAAAACGCCACAATACCACGACACCAAGGAAACAACCCGCTGTCAAACCACCTAGCACACTGCATCCCCTTCCAATCCCGAGATTTTGGAACAGAGGCTGCGAGAAGTGGATGGCTGTGCTGGCTAGGATGCTGCGGAAGAAGGCTGTAGGTGTAGTTTTTTCTAATTAGCTTGTTGCTTGTTGGCTTGTGTGGATGGATGTCACTTACTGTTCGCTGCGAACAGACTCGCTGCGTAGCGGGGATAGCTGGTGGGGAGGTAGATGAATATGACGCTTGCGAGCTTTGTGGATTGGTTAGTTCTTGCCTTTGCACTGTGTATGTGTGGATAGGAGGGAGAGAGAGGGAGAGATATAGCATACAACAAAGACACAAGACGAGAAAAGCACTATCCCAATAGTGGGCGCAATCCAGTGAATATCCGGCCTGGACGTCCATGCAAAGATGAATAACCCTGCAGGAGCTAAAGCCGCAGTGAAGACACCCGGTAGCAGACGATGTTCGGGCATTCCGATTCCCATTTTCATGGTGTAGGGCTCGTAGACGAGCCATACGAGGAGGAGATAGGCGGATGCGCCGATGATGCAGGCGATGATGAGGCAGAGGAAGACGACGCCCATCATGCCCATGGAAAATCCGTGCATGTTGATGTATACCAGCGGGAAGGATTCGAAGAATGAGTACTGTGATGGTCTGTGTTAGTATTGGGGGGGAGACAAGTTGGATGCTGGGGGACAGCGATGATGACGTACGTAGATTCCGTAGATGAGAGCCGTGTACACGTTGATAAAGGCGATGGACGGGTCTTGGACTGTCACGCGGAAAGGCGTCGTGAGGTAGCGGGCTAGGATCTGCATGATGTGGATACCCTCTTGTTTGATCTCTGACTGGGAGCGGAGCTTCAGGTTACCGGTGAGCATTCGCAGTCGGCGAGCTCGGAGGAGGAGGATGGTCTCTGGGTTGGTCTCGGGGAGACAGAAGAACAGCAGCACGAACGTAGCGCCACTCAGGATCAGCAGCTCGTACATGGACCATCTCCAGGTGCTATTTGTCACGGAGAAGCCCGAGAGCAGAGGACCGAGGGCTGGCCCCCCGTAGGCGGCGCACGTCCAGAAAGTCAGCGCGTATGGGATCTTGAGAAAACCGAAGATGTCGGCGGCTGATGCCCCGCCGGTGGCCAGAACGGGGCCACCGAGGAAACCTTGGAGAAATCGCAGAACGACCAGACCGGGATAGTTGGATACGCGACTCGCGGCCACGGTCATTAAGATGAAGAGGAAGAAAGATGTCATGTAGGGGATGTTGCGGCCCACTCGAGGGACTTCGGATAGAGGACTGAAGAATAGGGGGCCCGTTCCCTGGGGAAGTTAGTACAATCAGTGGAAATGTTTCGTATCATGTGAAGAATGACTGACATATCCGAGAACAAACATCGACATGACTAGGGTAGACGCCTGGGACGAGACACCAAAGATCTTGATAAACGTGGGTTGTGCCGGGCTAATGATAGCCGACCCGCTGTATACTGGAGACAGTCAACAGTTGCTCTGACAGCATGGGTCAAGGTCTCTATCATAACCTACCAGCAAATGTCAAAAGACAAATCTGAAAAAATACGAACGTCTTCCTCCCCGTCGACCAATTCTGCGGATTCTCCGGGTCATCCTCCCCATTCCAATCTACCAAACACTTATCGAACTCGCCAAATTGGGCTGGTGTATACAATGACAGCACCCCATTCTGGATATACGCTACTCTAGGAGCACTACACGGGGCCACGCCATCTTGACGCGTGATCATGGCCCAGAGCTGTCTGGCGGGGGTATGAAAGCGCACAGAGGACATGGTTGAATACGTTGCCCACACTGATTGAGGAAACAAAGCGAATGGATTTTGAGAGCCATTGAAATGAATGGGGGGGTAGAATTGCAAGGGTTCTCATTCAATATATGGGAAGTGAGTATGACCGGTGGTGGACCTGTCGGCCGCATTTCCGAGGGGTTCTTTTTGCTGGTGTTACTGCATGTCGGCCGAGGCCCCGATGCTGGTAGCCCTAAATATGCTTATTGGAACGTATCTCACCAGTGATAGTAGTCATGGGGGTGAAGCTTCTTGATGGTCTGCAGCTGCTTCGATGAGAACGATTCTCTCACCTTCGATCTCATTCAGACGAGCAGTATCAACAAACTCAACAAACCCACATAAGCCCCCGCCAAAAGTGACACAGCATGCGATCCTCCGAGCACGTAAGCTTTCCACAAGCGGATTCCATCCTCGTGGATTACATCCAACTTCCTTGCTGAAATCCGTGAAGACATCCAGTGTCCAATGTCCACTGCAAAATGAGGAATCTGGGTTCCTTTTCTGATGTTTTCTGATGTCAGGCGGGGGACAGATGTTCAGTGCTGAGCGCATAAGCGGCCGAGCGGCCGAGCGGCCGACCAAGGCATGTAGGTGAGTAAGATGAGGGTGAGCATGGCATTTTGCAGGGGGTGCGTGTTGAGTAACTAAATTAATAGCTGCTGAGTGAGATTCGAATTGATAAATACCTAGTTAGTTAATTATTGGAGTTCATTGGCGTCGGTTTTAGGGGATTTTTGGAAGCGTGACCAGTGACTGGTTTATACATCTGTAGTCAGATGGATGAGTAGTTAGCCACAATTGTATGGTCTCTGTGTTCATCTCATCTTCTTTATTGAATTGATTATTTCAATCTGCCTAAATATTCATTTGATCTTGTTCTATACACATCTTTTGACTGTCTTCGTCCATTAATTTCCAGCTTTTCCATCCATCCTGGTCCAAATGAGCTGATCACCTCATATACCGACGTCACTTCGATCGTACAGACAGTAATAATATCACATCATATCAATCATATCAAAAGCAAATACACTATAATCATGATAATATAATAAATAAAAGAAGATATACAGCTTCTCACAACACATTCCCCATCTTTCATCTTTCTCGCTTCCATTACATCAATAATCCGAGTACGGTTCGTGGGGGAATCCATATCCGCTTGTTTGGGGAGCCCAGCTGGGTTGCATGCGGAGGCGGCGGTCTATATTCATACAGATGTTAGCTTATTCCATTTTTCTCTTCATCATAACAAGAATGACCGTGATAAGGAATAAGGGACATACCTTTCTCAAAATCCCTCCATCGCTTCATCGTAATCTTACTACTATCGAACTCGCCCTCACCCGCTTCATGACCCTTATCCTTAGCGCCGGCCGTCTTGCGCGTATCACCCCAGCTAAAGTCGTCGAACTTCCAGTACGAGTAAGTGGGGAGGACGAAGTTCCAGATAGGCAGCGAGATGAGGTAGATGAGCATCCAGAGGACGTAAACCAGACGGTGGGCAGTCACGACGATGAGCACGCCCGGAAGACCTAGAATAAGCGCCAACAGAACAAGAGGAATGACCTGGACGGGCTTCTTGACGATGGACGAGATGACGACGTAGAAGGTGAATGCAATGGCTGCCGGCAGGACGAGTGTCCCGACCAGCTCGATGAAGATCACGAACTGCATACTGAAGCAGAAGGTGCCGCAGAGATCGCGCACGAGCACCAGCTCCATCAAATTGTGCACTGTGCTGTTGATCCAGCGGCGGCGCTGAGAAAGTAGAATGAGAAATTTGTCGGGGACTTGCGTCTTGCAGACGGCTTGGGGGACGAAGATCTGCTTGCGCTTCGGGAAGGTTCGCAGCATTAGGGTTGAGAGATAGCGGTCCTCGCCGAGGAGAAGCAGATTCTTCTTGTGGAGTGTGTCGACGACATTTTCCGAGTAGTGCTCTACTACGTCTGGGTTTGCGAGGATCGGGACCCAGTAGTTTTGGCCGCCTTTGGGCGCTTTGATTCGGTACATGGAGAAACAGCCGGGTAAGCAGGTGACACCGCCGAAGACGGATTCGAATGATTTCGACTGATGGTGGGAAATGAAGTATCTATTACGATTAGCTATCTTTCATTCTTTCATGAAGAAGAAGAATCACTTACTCAAAAACTTGGATCATCGTCACCCAGCTGTCCGTCTTGTTGGCGATCTTGGTCTCTCCGCAGAGACCCATGACTTCCGGATCCTTCACCATGGCCGATATCATATGCGTCAGACTGTCCGGGAACACTTTCGTATCGGCATCCACCATGAGCACCATCTCGTAAAAGTCCGGTGAAATCCCAGTCACATTCCACAGCCCCGTGAAAATGTCAAACTCGAGCTCTGTCATGCGCTCGTCGAACATCACCTTCTGCAGGAAAGACATCAGGATGATCTGGCTGTCGCGCTTACCGCGGTTGCCCGGCTTCGACTGTTCGCGTTCTGGGGGCGTGCCGCACTTGACGATGATCATCATGGGCACCCGCTGCTGCTTCTCCGGCGGAATGACCGAGGTCTCTCCATAATCATAAAATCCCGCGTATACCTTGGCCATGTTGTGCCGCTTGGCCCCCGTGGCGACCGCCACGTACGAGTACGGCTGCACCTGGTCCGGGGGCACGAGGTGGTCGCGCATCATGCGGAGAACGATCTCGGGTGTGGAAAACTCCTCGCCCTTACCCTTGATGATGCCGTCGCAGATGACGATCAGGGTCTTGTGGCTGTTGGGGTAGTCCGTCATCGCAACCGAGTCGAGCGTCGACCGGATGCCATCCTCTCCCTCCGAGTAGCAGGTGACTAGGCACAGTGCATGCGCCAGGGGGTATCCGTAGGGCTGCCATTCGGGCGGCGGTTGCGGCACCACCAGCTCATGGACCTCCCCGGCGGAGCCAGCGCCGTCGGGATCGCTCGGGTGGTGTGGCGGCCCCAGGCTGGTGCGGCTGCCGGCCGGGTTCGGGCTCAGCGTGCCGCCGCTACCGGTGTGGCTCTGCTTGTAGATGGAGGTGGACCCCGTAGGCGCCAGCCGGGCGGTGGAGTTTTGGCTCGCCATGGTCACGTACTGGGGACGCTGCTTGCCCCCGTTACCGACGGTGTAGGGGCTGGAGAAGCGGGAAGTGGTGGGCAGGAAGCTGGCGCGCTTGTTGGAGAGGGTCGGGTCGGTCATGCGCGGCCCCGGCCGGTAGATGTCGTTGGACCAGTCCTCGATCTGCTGCTGGCGCGATTTGGAGTCGGGTCCCATGCTCGTCCGCTGGGCGGCGAAGCGCGGCGCAAGGAACCACTGGAACAGGAGCGCAAAGCCGAACTTGACGACGACGATGGAGAGGATGAAGATGAGGGAGACGTAGAGGACGACCTTGGAGGCGATGCAGCCGACGGTGTCGGTGTCGATGGTGCCGACCTTGATGATCTGGGACAGGCACTTGCCCAGCTTCTTCTCGGCACCGGTCTGCAGGTAGTAGGTGAGGTCGACGCCGCGCACGGCGGGGTTTTCGCGGAGCTCATCGAACTTGGCGGGGTAGCTAACTTGCGACGGGTCGAGCCAGCGCAGGAGGTCGAGGTCCAGCACGTTGCCCGAGTAGATGGCCAGATTTCGGCTCTTGTTCCGGGTGTCTTCCCACGTAAAGTAGACATCGCCGGAGCTCGACAGGCCGTAGAAGCTGCGACGCGCGTCGCCGGAGGTGTGGCAGGCCCAGCCGTTGTAGTGCTCAGAGGCGGTACGATTGGGCGAGGTCGAGCCGTCCTGGTTGAAGGGGGTGCAAGGGAAGTACCAGGCGAGGTCGCCGGCGCCGTTGGTGGGGATGTCTGAGTCCTCGGCGCGGGTGATGAGGCCCTTGCAGGCGCCGTTGACCTGCTGGAAGAAGAAGCTGCCGTCCTGGCCGCCGTACTTGTGAGGGAGGTCGTAGAGAACATTGGTGTTCTTCGGAATGCCAGCGGCGGCGGTGTGTCTGGACTTGGAAAGGTCGTAGGCCTGACCGTGGAAGATCATGTAGCCGCTGGAGACCTGGTTGATCTTGAGGCGAATGGGGGGCGTGCCACAGACGGCGGCAGTGAAACCGAAGGTGAGGAAGCCGACAAAGGCGGCGATCATGAGGATGATGCTGATGAGACCGATTTTCTCCCTCCAGGCGCTGCGCTGGGCCTTCTGGGGCATACCGAAGCAGCGGAGGATGAAATCGGGAGCCCAGAAGGTGAGGACGGCACAGTAGGTGGTCCAGAGACTGGGCGGGCGCACTTGTTCCATGGTCCGCTGGCGCTGGCGCTCCTCAGCAGAGAGTTTTTTGGCGATGCGACGCGAGGCGCGCTTCTTCTTGGAGCGATGTCGACTGGGGGCGCGCTCCATCGGCTTGTTGACGTTGCCATGGGCGCCGTACAGGGCGTCGCGCTCCCCGGCGGCTTTGTCCTCGAGACTGCGGGAGCTGTTAGTCGCCAGCTCGGGGTCCTCCACTACGGGCACGTTCCCGGTGGCAGAGGGATAGGTGGGCATATGTTGGGAGCGTTGGCGGTAGTGGTAGTTGGGGTGGTCGGAATCGATGCGATTGCGTTCGGGCTTGACCATACTGCGCTTGCGCCGCAGGTCCGCGGCCGCATCCATGCGCTCCTCATCCGTATCTCGTCTTCGGTGGCCACTGTGCGAACGATGATGGCGGTGGTGGTGATGGCGATGGCGATGGGTCGATGGGCTTGCGAGGGACTCGTCCTGGGAGGGCTGGGACTCCCGACGCCGTCTGCGGGACGGTTCACGGAACGCGGAGTGTGTCTCTTCGCGGCGGGGGGACACCTTGCCCGGCCGCTGGGGCAGCGACATGATCGCGATGCGATCTGACTGTCTGTTCGGACGAGCTGTGGGGGGGAGGGGGCGGAGAGGGAAGAGATCCGTCCGGTCAGGGGATCCGTCCGGTCAGGGCGATCACAGCATCCACAGTGGCTCGGAAATCGTGCGATGCATGCGACGTCAAGATGAATTGCTCAGGTCGACCGCTGGTCGCCGTCCGATGCGACAGCGATCGAGGATGGCAGTCCCAGGGCGATTGAGATGGAGACAATGGCGATCTCAAAGAGCGGGTGAGAGATAGGGTTTTGATGGTGGATATGAGGTGGTAAATCGAGCGAGTGAAGAGGAGAAGAAAAAAAAATAAAATTAGAATAAAATAAAATAAAAACAGGTAAAGTCAAATCGAATAAAATAAAAGCAAAAAAAAAAAAAGGATGAAGGAGAAGCAGGAGAAGTAGGATGGCGATGGAGATCAGGCGAGACCCGAGCCGAGGAGGAGTCTAGACGAGAGAGGAATGGTTGGACTCTAGCCAAAGAAGGGACAGAAACAGAGGATGACAGGATAAAAACAAAAAAAGATAAATGACCATAATCAAAACAGCGCTACGGGATGCTAAAGCAGTCTAGTCCCGACGGAGGGATTGGACAGGGAAGAATCCACCACTCAGGATGCGTGAGTGCAGAAAGGTTTCATGCAGGGAAGACAGAAGAGAAACCAGTGTATTTGATGGAAGAAAGAAAGAGAGTGCTTGGTTGGAAAGTAAGGAAGGTATAGAGAAAGAGAGAGAGAGAGAGAGAGATGTAACCTGATGGATGACAGGTGAGACACGAGGATCACGGGATGGACTGATGAAAGGAAGCTATTGATTGCCTTGTAAATTGGGCAGGAGAAATAGATTGAGATAAATTGAAAGATGGTACCTACATAACAGTACTGTAGGTACACAAAAAACTAGGTCACAAGTATACAAACACTAAACGTCGCCTGGGGCAATCGCTCCATTGATGGTCAGTGTGAGGGGGTCCGATGTTGACCCTAACCAAGGATGGTTAGACTGTCTCTGTTGATTGGATGGAACATCCACTGTCTCAGGTCCCCTCTTTCAATTTCACTGAACTCTCACTGAACTCTCACTTGGAACCAGAGAGGGCATACATTTAGTGAAGGGAAAGTCAGCTGGCTATACTGGTGATAGTTGATTGTGTCATATTCAGTCTATTGTACTGTATTACTTAGAGACTACCCAGAGAAGATGATGATTATTTTGTTTTCAGTGCAGACTGATAAGATGCATATCATGCACCTCAGTCCTCAAAGATATATCTGCCTGGGGCCTTGTAAAGCAAACAGGATATCCGAGACAATATGTCACACCCAGTATTCCCCAGACTCACATCATAGTAGTATACTCAGCAGCCTCAACCTCCAACATCCACCAAAATAACCACCATGGCCATGAGAACGATCTACCTAGTATCCGATCGCCAAGCCTCCTTCCAAAGATCCCATTTCTCCCTGTTTGTCCCATCAGCAGCCGATCCCACCATGGGAACCGTCATCCATGTCGTCGGGGCCCCAATGGCAGGCTATGCCCTTGAATTCAAACGGAACCACTCCCCAGCGTCCATTCCACACAGCCACGAGATCTGCCCCATCGGACAAGTCGCTTCGGCCCACATTGTGGATTCCACCGACGCAGCAGCAGCACCGAGCATAGACTGCCAACCAAAGGGAGATATCGAGATCGCTGCCGCCCAGGTCCCGCCGCCTGGTATCAGCGAGAATTTTCTTGCTCCAGTCAATGATGTAGACAAGCCAGGCTTTCTTTGCTGTGGGAATCAAGCTAATGTTGCTTCTTATCTGATATAGACGACCAACAGACGATGCCAGGAATGGACGGTGGAATATGTTCGGCACCTGGCGAGCAAAGGCATCATAGACGCAAGCGCGGTGGAGATCGTCCAATCCAGACGAGACCCACCGGGCCATGGGATTGGTTTGCAACCTGCAGGGAGACATTAAGTCGGGGTTTTGTTATGTTACTTCTTTGCTGTTATTATTGCCACCTAGCTACTAATTCTGCTATGAGTATCACGTCTAAAGAGCCCCCCAATGGCCGTAGTACACTCAGTACACATCGACTTCCTGCACCCGCGGTCTTGAAAATATGTCGACTCAGTCTCAACGCCACGCTCCTCACACCAGCACGTATAAAATGCTTTACAATACTCCCAATAATCAAGATATCATTCGGCTTGTTCGCAATTTACAATAGCCAGGATCAGCGCAGGCCCAGTTGTCGACACTATGATATGGCGTCGATGGAGGTCCGCGTGGGTAAATCGCGTCATCCCATCGTCTGCAGTAAGTGTCTAGGAATCTGTACATCTTTTCGATAGAGAGTCGGAACTGCGGTGAACTAGAAAGCCAGTCGTTGAATTCCCCAATGCTACGGAACGAGCCGGCTTCCGGCAACAACTGAAAGACATAATTTAAGATGTCGTTGCTGTGCAGACGAACCGAAAGGAAATTCCCGTTAGTCCATCCTACACCAAGCGATTACATCCAGCTAGACCTTAAACGTATCTGTCCGAAGCGTCTTGCATCTGGCGTAAGACACCAACAACCTGACTTAGTTGATGTTGAACCCCACCGGTCAGCCCATCCCAGGCATCCAGCAAAGTATGCCCTCGACCCACTCCACGTAAATAGCAACATGAATGTCCTGACTAACTCGCCATCCAAGCACTTCCGGACCGGGGACCCTCCCCTAGAAATTCTCTTAGATAAACCGCAGACACTGCGCCTCTGCGACCTTGACGCAAGGACCGAATTACACGAACAAGTCAAGATGGTCAGATACAAGAAACTAGGGCCGAGGACCTCTGGACGCGTCGTGAGGTCGAGCCCTTGCTTCTGCTGAGGTGGGGAGTTGTCGATTGAGGCAGCTGAAAAAAAAAAAAAATAGAGGCGCCTGGGACGTCCATCTCTCGTTGGTTTATTCTAGGTATGTGGGCGTATCGTGGCTCTTGGATTGATGGCATTGTGGGGTGGGGCCGTGTCGATGTTCTTACTTTAATTGCTGGCTGCCTTCGTGTGGGAATGGGCTGTGCTGTGTCACTGGAAAGTGGATGTCGTTTTTGGAAACTGTTTTGATGAAAGTGCTTTGGATTGGCTGGCTCTCTTTGGTGATGGTGTTGGAATGTTGTGCTGTAGCAATGTAGCTGTAATTATGGTGTGAGCAGCATTGACAAGATTTTATTGATTTCCACGCTTGTGGATACGTCCTGACTTGGGATTACTTTTAGACGCTAGATAGCCGCCATATTTGCCAAACCTCAATCCCATCGAAGACTTCTAGCGGAGTTGAAACACTTCATTCAATGAGACTGGCAGTCTCTTTCTTGTGTGGTGTCCAACCAACCACTGAGTCGCAAACTGGCTATAAGTCCTAAATTTGTCGAGCCATCTGCTTCCACGCCTACGTCCTCCATATCGCGAAGGATCCTCTCAATATACTCACCCGCACCGCTGAGTTTCATAATATGTGCAATAGCACAGTGGATGCGAAGCAGTCGAGAATCTGGCGGGTCAATGGTCAAGCTGGGGCTCAAAGTCAGTGTCCGGGTAACGGGAAACAGTGGATCACGTAGGAAAGATCCAGTTTCAAGCGAGTCGATTTTGTATTCTAGTGGCTCCCCTGTCGGCTCGAAGCATATCTGGAAATCGCCGAGCATTTGGTGATAATCTAGTGTCAGTGTCAGAGCATTAGCAGGGCTATCAATCCTCGGTTCATCAAGACACTGACTGAGTCCAGGATCAAACATATCCAGTATGCGAAGGACATTCTTCTGTGACTCGCTCTATACGATATTGCTAGTACAGCGTCTAACAACTAGAAATTATTACATACCAACTCCGGGTCTTCAGGTGCTACTGTCCTCAAAGAGTGTGGGGGGATGTGCGCAACTTCTAGATATTGAAATCCATCTTGCGATCGATTTTGTAGCAGAACTCTGCCGTCATCTTCACAGTTATTTTCATGACTTTTGGCGCGATCCCTGGCCTTGACTATATCGAATTTGCGAGAAATCACGCACTGATGGTGATCACGTACGAGGCACGGTTTTTGTGAAAGTGATACACGCTGTCTTGTATCAGTTGGCGTAGGTGCCTGACTTAAAAACAGAGCTGTCGGTATAGCTTGTGATGTTTTAGCGGATGATGCTCTAACTAGTTGCCTCAATTAGTCGACCGATAACTCGAAAGATCAAGATCACCGTACGTGGATGAAGAAAGTTCTCAATAATATATTCAGAAAAGTTTTCAGTGATAACACCCTTGATACGGGGCAGTCTGCTTAGATCCATACCCTGGTTCTCAATCAAACTCTCAATGTAAAATAGGGCAACGCCGATATTAGTGTCATTGCCAGTTTCTCCAATACCATTGAGATTCATATAGATATATAGATATATAGAAAGAGGAACCTTAAAAAGGCATCTTTGGTTGAAACCCGTTCATATATCTCCTGGATGAGTTTGGCGGGTTTATAGCCATTTGTTACGGTCTGCTCGAGGACATATTGCTAGACGAGATGACTGAGAAGCACTTGGGCCTTCTGATTTTGTTGTGGGGTTGAAGAGCAGGTTGAAGAGGAATCCAAAACAGGCTCTAAGGATGATTGAAGTTGAGCCATCACAGTTGGTGGTGGAAGAGAAGTCAGGTAGTAGATTCCTAACCATGTTGTTGTAAAGAAAGTCTTTGATCAGTGAAAGTAGGATGGGTCTTCTTTCATAATGTCAAATAAAAAAACCTTTTCAATAACAAATCCTCGATGGTCTAACGGTCATGATTTCCGCTTGTCATGGAATCTTCCTTACAAGCGCGGGAGACCTGGGTTCGACTCCCAGTCGGGGAGATTTCTTTTTTTGTTTTTGTTTTTCCATAGATATTGTTTTGTGGTGAACCGTGGTTTGTCAAGCGTGGGTCGACCCGATTACGGATGCGGCCCTACGAACCACAACCCAATCTGATTATGTCCTGATTGTCTGGTGAGGCTGAGATCCGCCGATCGTATTTTGACTTTTGTATATTTGTATACCGATAATTATACCATATACAGGTCGGACATATATGTATTATTAGATAATGTTTATCAAGGAATGATCTAATCTGGTTCGGCCCGAGTTGCCTGATCAGACCAAGTGAGACATTGGGTGGACAGCCTACCGGATTAGGAGGGAGGCAGATACTCTGGTTGATTCTGATTCTTGAGACATGCTGAAAGTGGCGGAAAATTGGGTCAGCTCGTGTCGGACAGCACATTCCTCCCAGAAATCTGACGCCTGGACATGGGTCCACCGGAATCTGGGGATCAGGCATGATCTCTTTGACTCGAACAGGGCGTTGTTCCAGGATGCTAAAATTATCCTGGGTTGATTCTATGATAGTCATACCTAAGTATTTGAACCTGGATGATGGGACGAGGAACAGATTTATTATCACTGAGAATGACCAGATAATTCAGATCAATCAAACATTCCCAGTAAGAGACAAGAATCAACCGATCTGCAGGGACTGAACAGGAATACAGAAAGAAATTCAAAGAAAAAAAAAAAAAAAAGACGAAACTGATCTAACCCGACCTGATACGAGCCTCTTTCTCCTCTCTCTCCTCACTGGTCCGTCCATCGCCCTCTTTGCCGCTCACTTTTCTTTTCTTCTTCTCTTTCTTCTTCCTCTCTTCTCTCTTTTCTCTTTCTCTTTCATCCACTTCTCTCCTCTCTTCCTCCTTCTCTCAACATCTCCCAGGAAAGAAGAAGAGCGACTGAACAGAGAAGAAAAAAAAAAGAAGATAAGGTCACAAGATCCAGCATCAACATCCCCATAACAATCTTACCCCGGTGGAACCCCGGCTTCTCCGGTTGACACCACTTCCATCCCAACTTGCATTCCAGTTTCAATTCAATTCCAAATCCAATTTCAATCCTCTGCTTCAGTTCGACTTCTCTTTCATATCACTTTCCATTGATTCTGTCCACCCACCGTTACACCAGGTGGTAGTCCATCGGCTTCCCCCGCTTCCTCCATGTCCGCTTGACCCGTCCCCCCCACCCCGCCATTACATCCTGGTCGGTCGCGGACTCTTGCCCGTAGACTGTCGCCCGTGAGGGGTGTTGCAACATGGCCTCTCCCATGGTGTCCGAATACCCCCATCCGTTACCCTCCCCGCCCCCCGTCTACCGCCGCTCCTCTCCCCCGCCGCCCATCACCCAGCGACGGCCCAGCATGATCGCCCGCAAACCATTGCCTGTCAACGCCTCGCTGCCCCAGGCGCTACCCACCACCTCGGCCCCGCCCGCGGTCCAGCAGCCCCACGACCAGTACGATGTTCCGCCCATTCCCACCGCCGCCTTGGCCCGCTTGTCCGTGGTCGATCCGTCACCCCCGGTGCCGTCCACCCAAGGGCCCTTTCCCCCGCGTCGGGACTCCTACGCGGCACCGCGTCGCCCGGAGCTGGGTCACACCCGCGCGACCAGTGATTCCTGGTCCGCGGGGCAACTCGCGGCCTCGGAAGAGACCGCCAGTCTGACCAAGACCAGTGGTTCGTCGTCGGAGGATCATGATGCGCAGAGTGGACACCACAGCTCGTCGCGCGGCAGCCTCGACAGCATCTCGCAGGCCCCGGAGAACTTCGAGCCGCTGCACTACCACCACCGCCCGTACCGCAGCTCTCTGGGCGGCCCACGGTCGACATCGACCACTGCCTTGGGCGAGCACGGTCTTCACCCCCGCAGCGGACGGCCCCGCCGGCCACGCTCTGCCTACTCGTTCGTGTCTGACGGCCAGGGTTCACCGCACGCCTCGCCCTACCTGCACGCCCGCAATGCGTCGCGGAACTCGACGGCGTCCCCCGACGTTCGACCCCTGTCCTTCGTCGACCTCCTCCACACCTCCTACCCGCAGCCCGGGCCCACGGTGCCACCGGGCAACCACGCCCACCTCCGGGCGTCGGTCGGCAACCATGCCTCCCTGCTCACCCACCAGCAGACCTTTGACATGTACCGGGCCAACGTCAAGAAAACCGACGACCCGGCCGTGCAGTACGACTTTGCCGTCTTCATGGTCAACGCCACGCTCGAGGCCCCCGCGGGTCAGTCCCCAGGCGACGAAGCTGCGGCGATAACCCGTCTGAACCTCCTCAAGGAAGCTCGGTCCATCCTGCAGCGGCTGGCAGACCGCAGCTACCCATTCGCACAGTACTACCTGGCAGACGGGTACGCGTCGGGCCTCTTCCACAAAGGCAAGGAGGACTACGACCGGGCGTTCCCCCTTTTCGTCGCAGCAAGCAAGCACGGCCACATCGAAGCGTGCTACCGCACCGCGCTCTGCTACGAGTTCGGATGGGGCACACGGGTCGACGCGGCGCGCGCGCAGCAGTTCTATCGCCAGGCGGCGTCGAAGAACCACCCGGGAGCACTTCTGCGCATGGCCAAAGCGTGCCTCGCAGGCGACATGGGGTTGGGAAAGCGGTACCGGGAGGGGATCAAGTGGATGAAGCGCGCCGCGGAGTCGTCCGACTCACAGTACCCGGCGGCGCCGTACGAGCTGGGCCTGCTGCACGAGCAAGGGTACGGCGACGACGTGTTTGCGGACCCGGCCTACGCCGCACAGCTGTTCACCAAGTCGGCCGACCTGGGCCATGCCGAAGCCAGCTACCGACTTGGCGACGCATACGAGCACGGGAAGCTGGACTGCCCGCGCGACCCGGCGCTGAGCATCCACTTCTACACGGGGGCGGCGCAGGGGGGGCACGCGCTGGCGATGATGGCGCTGTGCGCGTGGTATCTAGTGGGGGCGGAGCCGGTGCTGGAGAAGGACGAGAACGAAGCGTATGAATGGGCGAAGCGGGCGGCCAATCTAGGTATTTTCCTCTTTGCTCTTATGAATTCTTTTATCTATTTTTGTTTTGCTTTTGCTTTTTTTGGTCGAGAAACTAATAAAGAAAAAGGCCTCGCCAAAGCGGAATACGCCATAGGCTACTTCACCGAGATGGGCATCGGATGTCGGCGCGACCCCCTCGAAGCCAACGTGTGGTACGTGAAAGCGGCAGACCAGGGGGACGAGCGGGCGACGCATCGCATCGCGGCGATCCGAGCGGCCGCGGAGGGGGTAAGCCCGGGACAGGCCGTTGCATACGGGAAGGGGAAGGGGAAGGGGAAGCGATTTGGTATTTTCTAAACTCACCATGCGGTGGTTAATAATCGTAATGTTTGTAATTACTGTTGTATTGGCGTTGTATATAGTGTATCTGTTCATACTGCAGTATTGTACTTGGTAGTAGTAGTAGTAGCCAGAACCTAACCTCAACACAGATACGCAGGAGTCCTACATAGATAGGAGATAGGAGATAGCCCGCACCCGTACCTTACATAGATACAGTACCTGGTCAAGCCTAGAAGGAACAACAGGAAGAGATGGACTGTTTGCTAGCTACCTTACCCTACCCAAATGCAACCAATAAGCAATACAGGCACGCACAAGAATAGAACGCCGAGCGCCGATCCGATCTCCACCGGAGCTGTATCATTGGTGTCGCTTGGAGGGGGGTCTGGGATTGTGATGGGATCTTCACGTTGGATTAGATTAATCGATAGGGGTTTATTGTAGTATATACCGGAGTAATATATGAATTGAAGAGATGTATGGTCTGTAGGGGATATACTATTGTAAACAGATAGATGGATGGATAAAAGATAAAAGATCCATCCAGCAAGTACTAGTTAGTTACATAGTACATACATAGTAGTCAGTAAGCAAGCAAAGAAAACCTATAAATAAATAAATAAAAAATAAAGGGGAAACCGACGATCCCAACCCACTTGGTTCCAACACGACCAAGTCAGTTCCATGCTGGCTCGGGCATAAACCGTCCCATCCCTTTCTTCTTTTTCTTTTTCTTTTCTCGTTTCTCCTCTTTTCGATCGTTTATCTATCTTCTATCTATCATCCCTTGAGTGACACTCCACACGTTCATTCTTCATTCTCATTCTTTACACTTACTCTTTACTTCAGGTATGTCTTTTTCAATACTTTATCATTCTATTGATATTCTATCTATGAAGCCCTTTTCTTTACTAATCTAATTGAAACACTCACTCAATCAATTGATTAATCAAACACAAGCTAATCATCCTATCTCTACCTAGATCTCGTTCCTTACACAACACAACACCACTCACCCCCATCCACTCATTCAATATCACCACACAAAACAATACCCAAACACATTCCATCCACCAAATAAACAACAAAATGCAGTTCCTCCTCCCCCTCACCACCCTCCTCCTCACCCTCTCCGCGGGCGTCACCGCTCGTCCCTCCGTCGTCAACAACCTTGTCGCCAAGGATGTGAACAAGAGCTGTTATGGTGTATGTTTTACTTTCTACTCTCTTCATATTTATATATATATTTATATATATTCATATATATAAGAGGGGAAAACTAACAAGATTCTAGCGCGCCGCCACCTGCGAGATCGTCATGGACATCGATCCCTGCTGTGCGCCTCTCCAGTGCAAGAACTCGGTATGTTTCCTTTCCCTCCTATATTACATATCTCTTTCTATCGATCTACTTCTATAGATAGAGATCTTTTTGAAATTGATAGACTATGTGTTTGTGATACTAACGATATACAGACCTGTGTTTAAACAGTCGTGAGATTCTGAGCTAGCTGGTTTGAGATAGCATAGTAAAGATTGAGAGGTGAATGGATGGATAAGATAGGATGGATAGGATAGGAGAAGAAATAATAATCTGACTTAGTTAGGGGTTGTTTTCCCCACTTGGTAATACTATACCTATTGACTACTACGTAGTAGTTGGCAAGTTGGTTATGATGGTTTAGCTGTTGTGTAGATAGAAATCTATGTATGGAGTAGATGGAGACAGATGGTTAACATGTAGGAAGATATTACTTGGTTGATGTATGGGAAAAATATTAACACTACTAGCTAAATATACAGAGTACTAGAAGTAGATAACTACAATACTCAGGAATCCTCAGTACAAGTAAAGTTAACTACATACATACTCGTAGCCCGTAGAATTAACGCATATAAACAGTAAGTAAAACGATGCTCCCAAACAAGTTATCTACCAGAATAAATATAAATCACGATATGATCAAAGAACGGCCGAGGCCGACGAAAGGAACTTCCGACTCTTGACTGTTACTCCTTGACTGTCAGATCAGGGTTTATTTGAACTGCTCGATGCAGCCCCAGTAGCGCTCGACGTCAAATTCGCCGGCGTCCTTCCACAGGTCGTTGGAGTAGGAGAAGAACACCGACTTCTTGCCGACGGCCTTGACCAGGGCGGAGATGGCAGCGGCCTGCTGCGAGGCACCGGGCACGGCCGCACCGTTGGAGTTACCCTGGCTGGGCCATCCGGTCTCCAGGTTGTACACGTCCTTGCCACCGCACAGGTCCTCGAGGATCTTCACCTGGCCCGCGGCGAACTCACCGGCCTGCTCGGGGGTGACCTCGGCGTTGAAGAAGGGGTGGATGTTGGCACCGACGACGTCGACGGCAGCGCACATGGTCTGGCTGTTCGCCTGCCACACGTTAAGGGGCTCGGTCGTGGTGACGTCGCCGCTGTAGCCGGCCTTGGCGAAGGCATCCTTGGAGGACTTGATGAAGCCGGCCAGCTCGGAGGCGGTGCAGAAGCCGTTCTGGATGGCCTCGTTACCGACGACGATCAGGGTGACGAGGTCCCACTGGGCCCACGAGGTGATGTCGGTGACCTGCTCCTGGGCGCCCGAGATGCCGGAGCCCTCGATGAAGACACCGAGGATGAGCTTGAGCCCGTTCTCCTTGGCGGCGGCGCCGATGTTCTCCAGGGAGGAGCAGTCGGTGGAGTAGACACGCAGGTGGGTGAAGCCCTTCTGGGCGATGTGGGAGACGTCCTTGCTGACCTCATCCTTGCCCTTGCAGCCGCCGTCGTTGGAGTAGGGCGAGTAGGTCATACCCATGGGGCCGCTGGCGGGCTCGGTGGGCTCCGGGGTGGGGGACTTGGTGCTGGAGGGGGCCTTGGTGGTGCTGGCCGGGGCGGTGGTGGTGGCCGCCGGGGCGGTGGTGGACGGGGCCGGAGCGGTGGTGGGCTGGTTGTCCTCCCAGGGGCAGACGTAGGTGTAGTCAGTGCGGGTGGCGGTCACGGTCTGCTCGGTCTGGGTGTAGGTGCCCGGGGTGATGGTGGCCGGGGTGGGGTAGACCATGACGGTGCTGGAGGGCACGTAGGTGGTGGTGGGGGCGATGGTGTAGGTGCCAGCGCTGGGGCAGACGTAGGTGGTGGTCTCGATGACGCTGGTGACCGTGGAGCCGGTGGGCTTGACGGTGGCATAGGGGCAGGTGATCGTGGTGGCGGTCTCCACGACGGTGGTGACACCACCGAAGGTGTGGGTGCCGCTGGGCAGGTCGGTCGAGGTGGCGCCGCAGACGGTGTGGGTGTCGGTGACGGTCAGGGTCTGGGCGGGGATGGTGTAGACACCGGTCGACGAGAAGCTGGTGACGCCGGGGGTGGGCAGGCTCGGGCCGGAGGTGGGCTCCGCGACGGGGGTCGACGAGGGGGCCTTGGTGGGCGCCTTGGAGGAGAGCGAGGCCGTGACGGTCAGGGTGCTATAGCTGGTCGAGTGCAGGGTGGTGACCGCCTCCGAGGTGACGGTGGTCGGCTCGGGCTCGGGAGCGGGGGAGGGGGTCGGGGTCGGGGTCGAGATGGGGATCACTATCCAGTCAGCTTTGTTTTCGAACCTCGATTGGTTTTGGAATTCGCAATACATACAAGTCGGGGGACCCTGGACGGTGATGACCTCGGTGGTGCAGCCACAGGTGGCATCAGCATCCTCCACGGCTCCATGGAGGGCACGACGAGCATGGAAAGAGTCATGACCATGACGCTTCATGTGCGCCACGTCGGCCAGGGCGGTACCGGCGACGGCGGCCGCGGTGGCCAGGAAAACAGCACCCTTCATGATGACAGGAAGGAGGAAGGCGAAAGATTCGAAGGAACGCAAAGAATGCCCGCTGAACGAGTGAAGCGGTGGTCAGTGAGAAGAATTAAAGAATGAAATTCACGGTGGGAAAAAGGGCGCGGTGGCCTCTTTTTTGATCTTGACTCTGGGAGAGGCAGAAGGGAGTGTGACAGGAGAGAAAGAAAAGAAAAGAAAAGAGGAGAAAAGAGCGGGTGAGAGAGAAGAAGAAGAAGAAAGAAAGAAAGAAAATCAGGGGAACAGACAGAGCGAACGAGAGAAAGTCTGGCCAACGATGAGTGGAAAAGGAGGTGCCTCCATGCCTCAGTCCCCCCACCGCTAGATCAGGGGTTGATCAGGCACGCCCGCCGGCTGATTGGTGGATTGCAGCATTTAGTGTCGACGTAGTGTCGGATAGGGTTTGGGGTGCCTGAGGATGACACATTCCATTGGTCTGTCATTCTCTCGTTCATTTCCGATGTCTCCACTGCTCATTATTTGTTTACTCCAGTCTACTACGCCGTCTCGGGACTAGAAAGAGATAGTCCAATGCTAGTCACCACAATAAACCTGTCGATCTCCATCTCTCCATCTGGTTTGTGATTCTGCCGTCTGAACCAATTCATCTATCCATGGTCTGGCCTTTTCAATGATCGAGTCAAGTCCTCATTATTGACGGAGGATTGACTACTGAAGACGGAGTACTGAGTATACTTCAAGGACGGTGTCTCCCAGTCGATATGGTCAGGTGACGGCGGGAAATCAGCCTGACCACCGACTAATCCCAATCGAACTAGTCCTTTCTCGCTTCGAATCCTCTTTTTTTCGTATTCCAGCGCTCAATCATCTCTCACCACATATTCGCCCAGGATAGTCGGGATGATTCATCACCTCACGCCCATTACACCTCACACCTCACACCTCACGTCCAGCACACCTCATCATAACTTTATCCAGAATATTACTTCTCATCAAACGGTCGAAATTCTCTCCACTCTAGACCTCAATTTCCATCGAAAAGTATCCTCCTCGCCATCGCTAATCCAAGAATGGCTATCACCCCGTCGATCCAAGGGTCTCGATCCCGGTGATTCTCCCGCCAAGATGTTGTTTCCCCTGTTCCAAGGCTTGGTACTAGTCTACCACCGTTCTTTGTTGTCCCAGTCTCTTCGTGGAGGCTCATCATCTGTGCCAGACCGAGGCCTGATCCTCGAAGTACTACCTTCTAACCCACGCAGAACCACCCAAGGATCAACCGGTTTGACCGGTTTAACCGTCAGACCGTCAGACGCAGGGGTTCAGCTGACAACAGTCGTCGGACGGGTCCGTCGGGCGGGGCGGGGTTCTAAATCTGGTTTGGTCTCTCCTGGATGAATCCTTCGCCTCTTTTCTTCCAAGCGGTCTATTCTGGTCACAGACGGCTGGCTGAGACATGGTTAAATAGTCTGTCTAGTGTCTATAGAGCCATCGCGACCACCCCGTCAACTCCAGACTATCTCTCAGGGTCGGAGTCTCGTTCCTGCCGTTGTCCGTCGGCTGTTCGTCAGCTGTCCAGTCGAGCTGGAACGAGAAAAACCCGGAGCGATCCGGCGATGGGTTTGAAGATAGGGCGACATAGCCACAACTGTTCAAACCGTTACGTCTATCAGGCTGGCAGACGTTAACCAGACTACTGCCAATTGATGTCGTACTAATATTTCCAGCAGAGTTGTCCCTCTATCGCTACCTAAATCAGTACAGTGGAATACGTACAGATAAGCGACTGTACAATCATCCTATCGTGGGTTTTCCATGCGACGTATCAGTCTGGAGGGGCAGTCTGCTCAGTAGGGCTGTTCGTTAACTGCCTGATTACGTGCGAGCCAGGCACTTTAAATCTGGCTTGATCACCGCTGATTCTCATGGAGATCAGCATCCATCTCCACATCCAGATCATGTATCTCGACAAACTACTAGAAGTAGAACATCCAAAGGTTCTACGTCGACAACGTTGTTGAAGACACCACGTGGTATGACACGGATGGATACTCCAACATCTGATATCCCATATCCCCTAATTAAACAATAAAAACCAACACGACCCTGCATCCAACATGATACAAGGCCGTCTGCAGACGCATCTGGAAGCGCCCACGCCTCCACCCCGCATGCAGGTATCCTCCATCCTATCTACGTATGTATGTTTATGTATGTACTCCTACGTACTTCAACCCAGTTTCACCACCGAGACATCCCTTGCATGGTTCGCAGCAGATCATGCACGATCTACAATTTATCGAGATTAATATATCTTTATTTATATCCTTATTTATCGTTTGATTAATTTAACGTGGCAGTTGTTCACAGTTCGAACTCAATAACCCTATTGTTAGTGTAAGGAACCTGTTAGCCGAGTTTCAGAATAAGTGCTCTACCGTGGTCATCTCAATTTTCTGCTTGTGACTTTCCTTTAGTTGGAAGAATGGATGTTTTGTCTGGTTCCATCACTTTAATATACAGGACCATACTCTGTAAATGGGAAATTTTAACGGATGAACAGAATATGGACAATAGCACGTGATGTGTACAACCATGATCGCACGATGCTAGTCACGTGATATTTGTTCTATTCTATCGCTACACCACCACCACTACCACCACCATCTCCAAGCCGGCATCATATATACCTACAAATTATCTATCTATCAATTGTTCAATCAATATGTCTTTATATATCTCACACCCAAAACCAAGTATAAAGAAGGAGACACGGAAGATAAACCAAACTCAACAGTCGAAGGAAGAATCAGGCCACCACCACAATTCATGCTAATCCGGATCACGAGATTCGCACCACGCCACTATTTCATCACTTCTTCTTACCACCACTACTTACTCACATACAGATTTCCCGTATAAATATTAAACTAGTAAGGCTACTAAATGTAATGCGGTGGATATCATTGGTCTACACAGGATGTTGTCTGATTGTCTGTGCGTCTTTACCTGCTGGATGGTTGGTGGTAAGTAGGTAGGTAGGTAGTAAGGTACGGATAGACCCGGGCTCCTATCTTGATCAGAATAGATGATAAGTTGGTTGAGATAGATGAGGTGAGTCGGATTGGGAAGTGCCGTTCATGGCATGATTCGTATCATATTTGTAGATGCATAGTAGCAGTCGTGGTATATAAGCTGTATGTAGGAGGATGTACTCTGAATATCATCAACATCAACATCAATATCAATATCTTCTTGAGATCATTATCATTCCTATTCTCTCTATCTATCAAAAAAGAGACCTCCATCAAACAACACACTTGATAAGACAACCAAGACATCCTCAACAAGAACAATCCAAACCAACAACAAAAATAAATAAAGAAAGCGAAAAATGACAAAATCCACCCAAAGCCGCCTGCAAAACGACTTTGGCGCTGACCTCTGGGTTCGCCAGTCGACTGTTCAAGGACGGGTATGTCTTTCTCTCTACACATACAATATATAATATATACTGACTAAATAACAATAGCACGCCACATCAGGCCGAGGCCTCTTCGCCGGTCTCCAAGACGTCAAACAATACAACGTCGAAAACGGATTCGCAGCTCGCGGCGAGGGTCAGGGGACGGGGTTGGTAGGGTTTTTGTGGAGTCGGTATGTTTTTCTCTTTTTTCATTCTCATTTTCATTTACCTATATACATTTCGTTTCTCAATCCAAAGGGTCAACTGATACTAACTTGTTATTGCTATTATAGTATAATGGGTGGTTCGTATCGGCCGCCGACGCATTAGATCGTTCGTTGTTATCTTTTCTTTTCTGGGTTCTTTCAAGGCGGTGGTAGGTAGATGGCCCTGTGGGTTGCTTCTTACTACTGCCGGTTTACTGTTTGGATGATTAGATGGTTTGTCTCATGATTAGCTGGAGTTGTTATTCCTTTGTATATACTACATACGAAATTTTACTATTATAATACTGCCAGTTAACTACTTAGAATACTTATTGAGTACGGAGTATCCCTCATACTCTTGATCAACCACGCACTTTCTCTTCTCAGTTTTCCCCTCCCCCTTCATCCTCACGCTCGATGTTGCACTGTCCCCTTCTCTACATTGTCGTGCTATCCAATAACTGCTCAAATTTGGGAAAATGCCCTGCCCGCTGTCCTCCCTTCATCTCCCGTTGCCTGGCCTGCACGGAGTCGCTGACATGCCAACAGGCTGAGTCACTGGGAACGTTCTTGCGGTCTACAGTCTGACACTATTTTCTGTGTTACAGTGCATTCAGGGTAAAACAGGTACCTGTCGGCCCACGGCGAGCGCCACTTTGTCATATTCATTTTAGAAAGAAGGTGCCTATTTTTTCGGCTAGGTGAAGAGCCCTTCTTCATCGCTTTTTCTGGATACTTGTTTACTACCATATTCCCTTGGGGGCGATGGCTGACGCAGATCGAAAGGAAATGCCCTATTTGCTCTTATTGCACGCGAGCGTTAGCCGCAAAGGGTGGTACTCAGTCTCCACTTTCAGATTGGCAAGGATTCGACCACTTTCATCCTGTCACCAGCTCGACTTGTGGAGCACCTTCTCGTCTTCCTTGGGTCTTTCAAGCACATGAGCTCATGTCAATTATCCTGCACTGTTTAGTAGGACTCAGCTCTAGCCAGAAAGCCTGCAGTCGTTCAGTTGTGGGAACTAAAAGCTCTAAATCCCGGATGTGATTTTTGCCTTGGGCGCAAGCTCCTATTGTTCTTGTTACGAGATAATTTGTTCCGGCAGCTGGTGCAGTGTGAAGAGGTTACATGAGTCGGAATGGCTCAAGCCGAGACATTTTTTAGCTTAGGAGGCGAGGATAAGTGAGTTGCCGAAGAAAGCCTGTTGTCTGCTGATCTGTGGAGTCAAGCCCCCACTTTTTTCTGGCTGAAATGGAGGATACGATCAGGGTTATAAGGAAGTTGAAAGCACCTCTCGGAGCAGTTATTATATGTATCTGTTTCGCTTTCATGATACTACAGCACTCAGCACTCAGAACACCCCCATCCCTCCTTATTCCTCGAACTTGCCACACTCTGCCCTGGAACATGAGCACCACTGCCTTACTGATACCTTCAGATCATGGAATTCCTCCCGTCCCAAATCCATCCCATGGACATGTCCTTTTTGAGTGTCGAGCACGGTAGCACCAGCGGGTCAAGCTCTACCGAGTGCTGGAGTGAGCTGAGGTAATCAGGCCTTCCAAGAATGCCTAAAAGGCAGGTTGCTGGGGGAGCCAAATGCAAGCTACAATGAAAACAGCACTCCTCAAGATCATCGTTTGGGGATGGTGAATGGGTTGGGAGGACTTGGAGGAGGCTGAGGCGATAGAGAACGCATAGCAGCAAGAGTAGCCTATCTACTCAGACTAGGGGACGCCTAATCTACTGGAGACACCAAGGTGTCCCAGTCATGGCCCAGATACCTTGCGTGAACAGGCGGCTTGGGGCGAGGAAAAGGACTGAAGTATATTTAAACAAGGCAGAAAATTAGGAACTCAAAGGATCGGGAGATCTGAAAGCAGCTTTACTAAGTGATACCAGATTCTGCCTCGGATTCGTGGTCTATTGTAGCTTTAGCACTCGATATAGACAAAAACTTGATCGATAATAATCATAACGCCTGGAGGCGTTTACTCCTGGGTCATAGGACTAAGAAAATAAAGAACATAGAGAGACAAGAGTAGTGTCATGAAATCAGTCCCCAGGATGTTCCCGAGTCAGAAAACGATATGTTGAAGGATTCGCACGACTGCTAATTGTCCTTGATGAGTACTTCACAGGAGGAGCTGGTTTGTTTGTCACACACGACGATGCCAAGCGGCGCCGAGGCGCTTTAACCGATTTACCCACTAACTCATCACCGCACACATTTGAAGGGCCATTCTTGTCAACGATATGTTTCTTTGTCTAAATGTTTCTTCCGCGTTGGAGGGGTTCTCATACCCAGGCCACGAGACCCCCCGTCCGAGGAAGTAGGACAATTCATCGCGGGGTTGCAGTATATCGATTCAGAGTCATGGACAAAGAGGTGGAGAGATCAATGACTAGTAACTCAAAAGTAGACAATTGCCGATATAGTGACACATAATTGCTTTTCTGGTAATTGGTCACTCATTGATATTCATTAATCTCATTAATCAGACAATCTACTCCGGAGTACGGAGTACAACATCTATACATTCAACGAATTGTGGGTTGCGGGACCTGGGGTAGAGGTGGAGGGGGGGGGGGGGAGCCTTGTAAAAGGTGACAGTTTGGGATCGAAGGGGTAACAAACCCTGCGTCAAACTGATTGAATCACAACCTCTCAGTGGCTGTTGGCTTCTTGGCACACAAGTCCGATCGACAGTGGCTCTTGTGATTCGCTTATGCAGTAACCACATGAAACTTAACGCAGAGTTGATCAGGTGCACAGCAACTTGCTGTGCCCCGGGTTTCGGAAGAATTTCCGCGAAAGCATGCATGGATGTAACCTGCTCCGAAGCAGCAAAGTTCCGGACTAGCATTACTGTCGTCTATTCCCACGCTCAGACCTTCTCTATCCGCAGGGGCATGAAGCTCCCTGCCCATCACAGCTGTGCCATTTCCATTGAACACTCGCGCGATTACCAATTAGATGTTGCTTGCACAGCGTGACTGAGATGCAGACTCTGCATTAGACCAATTTTTTTGCCGTCTATCACTTCTGATATTTATGGATAGCAGATGTTGTGCACGGAGTATGTACTTTGTGCTATCCACCATAAACAGTTAATATATCTCAAGATTAGGCTTAGAGCGCAAGCGTCCCTTGTGGCGCTTAGTCTAGGTTTGTGATTGGTATTCCATGCGTTCAGCCTCGTGTCTCATCACCATGTGCCGCATCATGCATGTATGGCCAAAGCGCGAAAGACACCCAGGAAACCACTTCTTTTCCTTGCCAGTATCACTTATCCAGTCACATCGAGTCCTTGACTGGTTGAGGTTGGATGGCTGTAACTAACACTGCGAATTCACATGCAGGGCGGAAACAAGATGTTGCATCAGAGATTAACCCGAACAAAGCTATAAAGGAGCTCAACCACCCCTCATGATCTCTCAACCTCAATCATACTCCCAAGTCTTTGCCAAAGTTCCCATCTACTCTCTCAGAAACTCCTGTTCAAATGGCGCGAGAATTGTACCAGCATTCCGTTTTTGACAATGTCCCATCCCTTCACGATGCTGGACAGCATTTCGATCTGAAGGGCGGAGAAGATCTTGTTAATAACAAGTTCCGCAAGCTCTTCCTTCAGCATAAAGTCGATCGAAGATCTTGTTAATAACAAGTTCCGCAAGCTCTTCCTTCAGCATAAAGTCGATCGGGTTTTTGGCCTCTCTCTCCTTCATCGTCACTTCGATCTCGGTCCAAACGAGCTGCTGGTCGAATACCGTGGCACTTCTGTTCCTTGGGAAGATACCCCTGGGAAAACATCGCCATACATACGGCCAAGTAATTGGGCTCTTGCAAAGGACGGCATCTTCCGTCCTTTCGAATTTCAATATTCGATGCAGGATTCTGACAAAGATGAGGATTTGCCCACGGATCCCAAATACGTCTCCTTCACCCGGTCCTTCGAAAAGCTCCTTCAGGAAGAGGGTGTTTCTGACCTATTTGGTCTTTGCAAGTACCCGGGTGATGACTTCAAAGGTCGTATTGAAATCACTGAAGGACGTGCCAATATCAACCTGGACCCGGATGATGTATTACTCCCATACACCCCTTTCTTGTCCATGTTGAAGCTAACAAATATCTCAAAGTATCCAAAGACGATGAATGCACGCACAGCGGCCTGGTTCTTTCCTCCCCAACTCTGGGCCAGGTGCGCTTGCGTGTGCGCTCAAGACAGGTCCGGTCATTCGGGATCACACAAGGGCCATATTCCTACCAGATAAGAGCGTGTCAGGTGAAGCGTAATCGCGGACAGCCACATATTCGAGATGATATTGCATGGATTGATTGGCAAGTTGCTGTATGATCAAATTAGTCAAGCAATCTCTGCGTAATCTTGAACACAATGTTTCCACAAAGACTTTCCAGTGTAATTTGTGTTGGACCTTCTCATCTGTTCTCCCTATCTTTTTCTTCACTTGATCTAAATCAAAGGGGGATCAATTGATTGAAGTAATTGACTTCAATAAACGATATTGCCTAACTTGTGCAGTCTATGTAGATCTGAAACGAGGTGGGGGACTGATCAATTGATGCAATGATACTTCCTTTCTAAACGCGCGGGCCTATTTGCAACCAAACTTGAGCCAACTGCACGATAAATATGTACTCTTATAATGAGCGCATGAAGTAGGATTCTGCATGCATACCTCAATCATTCCAAGATATCATCCAAAGGGCAGGCAGCTAGCATATCCATGTTTTCTTGAAGAATAGTCCAAGGTATTATATCAGAATGGGTCAAAGTTTTGTAGCCACTACCGGATTTGCAGAAAAGAAGATTCAACTTTCCATAGCGGCATCGATGTGAGAAATCTCCGCAGGCGAGTACCTGGAGGTTTGGAAGGCCATCGGTACTGAACGCCCACTGCGCAAACCCGTAAACTTCCTCGAGATTATATGGAAAACCTGCTCCAAACTTTAGATTTCATAGCGCTTTCGAAAGGTGGTTTTTGATAGATTAGATTAGCTTACTGTCGCCATATTTATAAGTGTAAAGAGACGTAGAAGCCCAATTGGGTCGAGCAGAGTTCATTAATCTATCAAGGACTGCGCCGCTTGTCCTGAGATGTACCAATTTGCATGACGGCTTCGGATGCATGCTTTGCAAGTAGCAGGCCTAGTTTTCAATTAGCATTATGAAATGCAATGTTCATGGCCATTGCATACTAAATCACCGGGCAGAACGGAAGATCCAAAACAAACCAGTTGTTTGTCTTGCAAAATACGCCCCAAATGGAAAGAGCACGGTATGTTTCCATCAATGAGGTGCTGACCACCTCGATCTACCAGATGGTGCATAACTAAGCGTTTGAGATGACGACGGCTTGACAGCATCTTTGTGAGAGCCGCCCAATCAATAGGCTCAGGTAGCATTAAATAGAGGTCTTCGAGAGAAGTGGCGCGATGGATTAGACTGCAGATTGTCTCAGTGATATGCAAGTATGCACCCCTTTGGAGACTATTGATGTCAAGAGCAAGTTCAAGTGACTTCAAATTCAATGGCTTTGACGACCCGGGCACCATTCGTAAAAAGCCAAGGGACCCCGGACAATTCCGCAATTTGAGGCTCTTCAAATGCCCGACATTGAAAGCATGAGCCATTTCCGTACTGGTATAATAGAAGGAAATAGCGGACAGATGAAGGTTTTCTAGAGATGAGAATATGGCATTTTGGTCTTGAGGGTGAAGGTCGAGAACTCTTTGTGAGAAAAAGTTGGCAGGAGTCCTTGTGCGTTGGAGGGTCTGCTGGTGGAATCCCTCGGCCCAAATTTCCTCTGCACGGAACCAGTTCAAAAGGTCAAGAGTCAACGATTGTATTTGGTGGCCATGAGATCTGATACACTTCCTGACAGATTCAAAGTCATCATATCGGTTCAGTCCTCTCCAATCAAGAGACCGCAGCTCTTTGAATTGGACAAGATCCACGACATTCTGCCCGGGTTCGTTCGCTCTACATTCGCCATCTGTGATGAGAGTAATGGATTGAATATGTTGCTGATTGCCCAAAAATGAGTCGCTCCCGCAAAAGAGAGCTCCGGGAATACACGTTCCCACTTCCCATCTAGATTGGCGTAAGTGGCTTGCCCAAGGTAAGAACTGTGGCACTAACCGAAAGCTGAGCAGTTGGTTATCTGGAAAATTTAAAGAGTTTAATGCGTGGCTTAAATTGACAAAAGGATTCACGATACAGCCCTTTGCTAGTTTGTTAGTTATGTAACAAGTGGTGGATGGTTTTCTTCTACGGGCTTTACTCACACTGATCATACTCTCATCTGCGTCCTCGTCATTTGTAGGAGAGTCAGTAAACTCATCTTGCGAGGCCTCATCAGCAAAGTGGCCGCTACCACTATGATGCACACACCGAGATTCAACACGCTCATGGATTGGAATTCTGAAGCTGATATCCCGGGTGTATATCCAGTATTTTGGACGTATAGCCTCCAAATTCGCAGCTAAATTCTCCAATGATAACTCAGGCGCAGATAGGACAAGAGAACGGTATAAGTGTGGTGTGACCATATCACGAAGGCACGTGCAAACCTCACAAAGCCTCTTCAGGTCCCGACGGCTAGCAATCTTGATCCATTAGCTTGCAATGTGTTACTGGGGATTGGTGACCCGACTTACTTGCCCAATTATCATGTCCAGTAATTCGGATGGAAGTGCGGTCAGCATTTTGACTGTGAGAATTTCAAATCCAAACACCGACTAGAACGAGAGGGAAGGAAAACAGCTCGACACCAGTTGTATGGTTGTAGGCATGTGGTGACACTGGTTTAAACCAGAAACAGAATCAGGTGTGAGAAATTTGAGACGAAAGGAAGAAATGCTGGGAGTGGATAAAGGTTTGAGGGCGGTGATATCGGCAGAATCTTGGTCACTCTACTATAATCACGCAAAACTGAGAGGAAATACAAAGATTGCCATAACGGCTATTTTTAGATGTGGGGTCTCACTCGCAGAACTACTTTATCATTGCACTGGCAAAGCAGCAACCTAATTTTTTTAACCTGATTTTCATGCCAATGACTTACGGCCTACAGTGATTGGCTTGAACATGAAACATCAACGTCGCTATGAATGTATGTGCGCACTTGCAGAGTCATCCTTTGGTGACATTATCTATCTGAAGGCTAAGTAGGAAATTCCAAACACCAGAATATTTCATGCATTCTCCCTGACATGGCTTTGAAGCGTTATCTCACTTTGCAACGTTTTCACAATGTTTGATAATCCAGGGGTGTTGTAGGATTTCTTTCAAGGATATTCTCCGATCAGAGTCGAGTACGAGCAGCTGAGAAAGTGTTAGTAACGGATTTATAACTCCCATCTCACAGGGACTCACCCGTTGGATAAGATCTTTGGCTTCAGAGCTAACGAATGAGGGGACCGTCATGTCCCCCTTGGCAATTCGCCTCTGCGTCATAACAGGTGTGTCCTCAAAAGGTGCATTTCCAACAAGAAACTCGTATAACAAAACCCCTAGGGCCCATAGATCCACCTTTTCGTCGTAAGGCTTATCGTACCTCTTTGGATCAACCATCTCAGGGGGCAAGTAATCCAGAGTTCCACATTTTGTGAGCCTGCGACTGCTCGGCGCATGGACGCTCCAGCCAAAATCTGACATTTTGAGCTCTCCGTGGAGCCCGATAAGAATATTCTCAGGCTTGATGTCCCGATGAATGACATGTTTCCGGTGCAAATAACGTAAAGCGCTCGCCATCTGTGCAATGTATTGAGCTGCCTTCCATTCTTGGAATCGACCCGCTTTCTGCAGGTGCTTGTACAATTCTCCTTTTCCAGCATACTCGAGAATCAAAATTATCCGCTTTCGATCTTGGAAGTGGCCGAACAGCTGCAGGACGTTGGGATGGCGCAAATTGCTCTGAATCTCGATTTCGCGAGCGACCTGTTTTTCTACCCCCCCTTGTTGAATCTCGGCCTTGTGTAGAACCTTCAACGCACAAACAAAACCAGTCTCCCGTTCTCGTGCGAGATATACCCGTCCGAATTTCCCCTTTCCCAGGGGTTTCCCAACTTCGAACAAGCCCAGATGCAAGGTCTTTGGAACAGGCTGTTTCACAAGCGGAGCGGCATATTCCTCGGGTTTGATCACTTTATTGGGTGCCTCCAGCAAAGCAGCAATGGCAGGGTGTCGGGGCCGAGGAGCAACTTGTGCATTCTTTGATCGAGTCCCTTGGGGAGTGCCGTGACCCGCGACTACGCTTTGTCGCTTCACGTCACTCACATGATGATCTCCTTTCTCAAACGTCGCATCTGGTGTTTGCAATATGACAACAGAGAGGGGATGCCGAGCTTGGGAAGCAGTTCCATTTTGAGATTCGGTCGCCTGGGGAGCATTGTAGGCACAGACTGTTTTTTGTTGTTCTTCATCCGTATCTTGGTAATCGTCTCTTTTGTCCGCTTTACCGGGGGCCTGCGTAGAGATAACAGAGAGAGGTTTTCGGGTGTGCCGGGGAGTATTTCCGCATTGTTCTTGAGCCGGTCGAGGAGTAGTAGAATCGGTTGCCGAGTGTTGTTGTTTACATGTAGCAGGCTTAGTGCTTTTTCCTAGCCTGCTTCTGTTCGACGAGTGTGTGCTGCTGGCTCGATCCTATTCCTGCTCGTCAGATGCGCGCCTTCCCCACGTACAGAGAGCTCATCGTGGATGCTCACCTTGTAGTGCATTGGTGGGTTAGCTCTTTCTAGACCGTCATTCTCGTCATGGACAGACAAGTGTCTAAAATGGGCTTCAAGCGCCCTCGTCGCCATATTGTTCGAGTTCGCTTTCACTGTTGCTTCAGTTCGGATGGAACGGAGAGATCACCAGGAGAAAGTAATTTTTAAGTCAACGGAGTCCCTTGGCAGGTCTTCTTTCCTGTGATGACAAGTAAGTAGGGGGCAAGGTATTTGGTTTGTGGTAGAGCTCTATGGGCAGCTGACTGTATTCAAATACAAAGGTGCATCCGTTCCGTTGCCATGGTAACAGATCGCCATGGTAACTAGTCACAGTGCTGTAGGATGCCCCACATACCAATTAAACATACTAATGAACAGAACAATACATGTCACTCTTCGAGGCACAACTACCTTGTATCGGAGCATGAAAAGCCGAAGCCGGTGCTTTAAGGAAGCCTCTCAACGCTTGTGCTTCATGAACCATCGCGTAATATGTCAGAAATTGAAGAGTCTAGGATCTAGAAGTCTAGTTTATGACTGAAGAGCGCTTGAGCTGGGCGTCGTGCCATATTGCGGCGTCAGTTAATCACATGACTATGTAATGGCCCCCGTCACCAAGCTCGCAGGCTGATCATGCAGGACCTCCTTGAACATTAGCTGGACATAACTGTACGAGGGTATTGGCGGTGTTGATTACGACCGTTTTGGGGAGCTTGTTTGCCCCTTTCTAGATTCAAGCACTAGCCTGACTAGTAGTATTAGTTAGTTTCAAAGTTTATATACAATGACAAGATACTCCACATCAATACTAATACTATAGAATTTGACAACCTACAAAAACACCAGTAATAAGAACAAGTCTAAGATTATCCATGCTGTACAATATAAACTACCTAACAACCCAACACGCCATACCCATCTGCTAAACGCAGTCGAATCTACATAACAAAAAATTTTCACAAAGGAAAAGTAAAAAAGAAAGTCAAAAAGAGAAGCTTTTGACAAGCTTACTCCCAGCTGTCAATCTTCATGGTGCCCTTCTCCTGCAAGTTCTGGTGCATCTTGAAGGCCTGGAACAGCAGGTGGGGCTCGTGAGCCATGCCCTTCTTGAGACACTCGAACTCGGCACGGTCAAGGTAGTCGGTCAGGATGGGCTGGTAGTCGGGGTGAGCGCACTGCTTGATGATGACGCGGGCGCGCTCGCGGGGAGACAGGCCACGGACGTCGGCCAGACCCTGCTCGGTGACGACGACGTCGAGGTCGTGCTCGGTCTGGTCGATGTGAGTGGCGAAGGGGACGATGCAGGAGACGCCCGTGGGGTCGGTCTTGGAGGGGCGGGTGGAGGGCGTGTGCATGATGCTGTACTTGGAGTTGCGGAGGAAGTCGGCGGAGCCGCCGAGGCCGTTAAGCATGCGCGAGCCCATCACGCAGGTGGAGTTGGCGTGCGCGTACATGTCGACCTCGACGGGGGTGTTCATGCCGATGCAGCCCAGGCGGCGGATGATCTCGGGCGAGTTGGAGATGGACTGGCTGCGGAGGAGGAGCTTGCCGGCGTAGCGCTCCCAGTTGTCGTAGAAGCGCTTGAAGCCGTCGGGGGAGAAGCGGATGGAGGTGGCGGTGGCGAAGTCGAGGTTGCCGCTGTCGAAGAGATCCAGGAAGGAGTCCTGCAGGACTTCGGTCCAGACTTTGAGGTTGTGGAAGTCGGCGCCGCCCTTGGAGAGACCGCCGATGACGGCGTTGGCGATGTTGCCGATGCCGGACTGGATCGGGAGGAGGTTCTTGGGCAGACGGCCCTGGTCGACTTCGTGCTTGAGGAACTCGATGAGGTTGGAGGCGATGGCCTGCGAGCCCTCGTCTTCGGGCGCGTTGGGCGCCGTCTGGTCAGGGTAGTCGGACTCGACGATCGCGACAACCTTCTCGGAGTCGATGGGGATGTAGGGGGTACCGATGCGGTCCTCGGGCGCCATGATCAGGTAGGGCTTGGTCATCGGGGGGGCCTCGTAGGTGGTGATATCGTGCAGACCCTCGAAGGACGGGCTGGCGGTGTTGACTTCAATGATGACCTTGTCGGCCATCTTAATGAGCTCGGGCGAGGCGCCAACGGAGGCACCGGGAATGATGCCGCCGTCTTCCGTGATGGCCGAGGCTTCGATGACGGCCACGTCGAGCTTGTTGTCGGGCTTGTTCAGAGTGTACCAGCCCTTCACAGGTCAGTTTGTCATATTATAAAGGCGGAGAGAGGGGGAGAATGGAACATACATAGGTCAAATCCTGAGGGAACATGGACAGATGCTTATCGAAGAACTTGATCTGGCCATTGTTGATGCCCTTGGAGATCTCCTTGCCGACCTGATGCGGGCTGCGACGCTCGATCATGTTCAGGCGAGCCCAGCGGTTCTCGGTCTCCGCGCCGGAGGAAGCACCCACGAAGAGGGTGTACTTCAGCTTGCCCTGCAGGTTGTTCTTCTCGACGTGGTCAGCGAGGGCGGTAGGGACTTTCCTAAACCATAGTTAGTATCTTACTTTTGAAATATCAATGGGTGATGAAGAACATACTTGGGATACCCAACACCCGTGAACCCGGACCAGCCGATATAAGTGCCATGGGGGAAGAGATCGATGAGGTCCTCGGCCTTGGCCAACTTGCTCAGGTAGGAGGGGCGTCGAACACGACTCTTCAAGAGTGCGGAGGCGGACATGATGACGGACGCCTGAAAAGGATAGGAGGGGAGATATTCCTAGAAAGAAAAAAAGAAGAAAAAGAGAGTGGAGGAAGAAGGAAGGGAAGGGAGGTCTGGGGATAGAAATAGTCTAGGAACCTTGGGACGAGAGGCGCGATTAGGGCTAACAACCCCACAATCTTCGGGGAAAGGGAGTACGTAGTATGAAAGGAGTGGTAAGATGTATGATGGTGTAATTATTATTTTAATTATTACTATTATTATTTATGGGTTATAAGTACTCCGTAGTATGGTTGATATCATTTATGCCAGTCTACACTACCATAGTATAGAGTAGAGTATAAGATATCCAACAGTCCACACAATCAACCCAATCCCCTCCAAAAACAAAACGAAATGAATTCAATATCTGAAACATCGAACCCCCCATTTTTCCCATTTCCAAAAGAAGAGAGGGAAGAAAAAAAAAAAAAAAAAAGAGAATAACCGGTGAAGAACATCTGGGACTGAATTTCCCTCCATTACTCAAACGGGAAAAAAAAGTGGAACTGACGTCAGACACGTCGGCGTTAACTCGGTCTTTGTATATTTTTTACTTAACGTCACCCTGACCTCAACACGCCTCCCGGGACAGCCGGGTCGAAATCATACTGATTTGGTAGATGTTGTAGAAGTCGGTTGTGTCTTCCGTTATATTATTTTTTCATTATATCATATTCTAATAAATCATACATGTTCTACAAAATAATGAACACCCCAGAAATGAGACTTGAAGATCGAAGATCGCTGATCACAACCACCTACTATTTACTTACTAAGTCAATTAACGCCGGGCGATTTCCGGGTCTGGCCACCGACTCCAGTCTCGGCTGGTCATCGGGTAATGGTGTCGGGCAGATGGATATCCTCATCAGTAGATTCTATCCTCCCCCTTAACCCTTACCGTCAGTATTACCCCATTACCCCATTTCTCCATCCCACATTTCCACATTCCCCAAACCGCGTATCCATATTCCAGAGGATGGCTTTTGGTTAAGGGTGAGGGTGGTGTGATGTAGTGGTCCACTTTACTAGTTGTGACTACTGACTAGTAGTTTTCGGATCCTGACTGCTGGGACTGCTTCTACTGCAACTGAAGAATACTAAAGAGAATAGAAAATAGATAGAAACATCCTTAGCTCCTAATACAAATACACATCGAAGGAGAATGAAATGAAACTGCACAAGATAATCAAAGTGAATGAAACCCCAGACTCAATCAAACCTTCCCGTTCCCTCTACACCTGTCCGTGGGATCAATCAATCACCCACCAAAAACAAACATACATAATAAAAGGAAATGAAAATAAAATAGAGAAAAGAGATAGAAAAAAGGCCAGGTGCACCCGGTCAGTAAGAAATACCCAGAACGCTAGAGGAGGCGTCTACTCTGGCTTGCTTTCCGATGCATTGGCATCCGGCTCCACATCCGCCATCTCGGTATCACCCTTCTCCTTGCCGTCCTCGGGCTGACCATCGGGATGACCCTCCTCCGCCGACGGCTCGGTCGCCGGAGCCGCAGCGTCAGCGGTCCCCTCGGGTTCACTCCCCTGGACCCAAGACCGGAAGCGCTGATTGAGATCGTCCACCTGGTCCTTGCTGAACCCCTGCGCCCAGCCGGGGTTATTGACGAACTTTTCCGTGAATCGGTCGCGCCGCCGTTCCTTGACGGCCGCCTCTTCCTTAGCGATGTCGTCGGCGCTTTCGTCCGATGGCGCCGTCGGCCGCCACCACCAGTCTTGGCTGCCTGGCTCGTACAGGATGTGGTAGCTGTTGGCGCAGATGCGGATGATGAGTCCGTCTTGGTGAACCAGTGGTCGGTAGTACCGGTTGTATTCGTCTTCCTGGTCCATCTGTACCGGCAGGTTGCGCTTCAGGAACGGCATCCGCATTCGAGAGAATCGGACACCCTCGGTGGGATCACGCATTGTGTAGGCTGACACGTAGTATGACCAGCGTGCCTCCTGGCTCAGGTCCTCGTTCTCGAGGGTCGCGTCCTCGGGGGTCAAGAGCTGCACCGTGGTCTTCTTGTTCGATGGATGCTGTGTCATATGTTAGCAGAAAATCAACTTATCAGACTAGATGAGATACGTACATAGGTGATGCGATAGATGTCACCATCCTTGACCAGTCGCTCCACTTGTTTGCGGTACTGGATCTCCTGGTTATGCGTGGTCTCCTCCCGGTCACGTTCCTTGAAGAACAGTGCCATGATGTCGGAGCTGCGGTCCTTCGAGTCGCCGCTGAAGATCGACCCCGCAAACTTCGCAATGCCCGCGAACATCTTCTCCAGGTTGTACAGCTGATAGCCGCTCCGCAGGTAGTGGCGACGTAGCGTCTCCTCCAGATGGGACGTCTCCATGTCGCCTTTGATGACCTCCTCGCACATCCGCACGATCTGGCTGTACAGGTTGGCCTTGGGATCGCTGTCGTAGAAGAAGTCCGTGGGCAACTTGTCGAGCAGGTTGAGATCCCGCGCGGCCCGCTCCTGAAGTCCACGGCGCACGTTCTCGTGTGCATAGTCTTCGTTCAGCTTGATCCTCAACAGACGCGAGTAGAGAATCTCGAATGTGCGGAAAAAGCAGTAGATGTTCAGGTTCCCGTACAAATGGTGGGCCGTCTTCTCGTAAGATTCGTTGAGCGTGTACTCCCGTTGCAGGTTGAAATTGCCCTGCGCCGGGTGCTCCATCCATCGCAGCTCGGCGACATCAAAGGTTTCTGTCGGGTCAGGAGCCGGCGTAGACGGAACAAGTCCACTGTCCGGGGTGCCAGCGCGCGATGTGGGCCGACTGCTTCCCGATTTTTCGGCCCGGGCCTTCTCAGATCGACGCTCCAGCACGTCGCGGAGCAAATCCATCTTCTTGTTGCTGGCCCCCCGTCGGCTGCGGGGCGTCGAGGGTCCCTCCGCAGCGGAGCTCTCCCCGTCGCCTTCATCGGCCGGCGGAGTGCCACTGGACAGTTCGTTCATGTAGACATGGAAAGTGTCGCGGTCCATCCCAAAGAACATGGGAACAAAGTCCTTGATGAACATCATGACCTTCTGGGGATCGGCCCCGAAGCCAGCCGAATTGCGGTCAATGAAAGTCAGCAGCAAGTGGGTGGTGTCGATGATCACGGCTGGGTCATCGAAAGTGAACTCAAACTGGTGCCTGGGGACCTGGAATCCACTCTTGCGCAGGGTCTTGCTCTCCTCGAACTTGTTCTGGATCTCGTTCTGAATGTGCTTCGCCACGAACAGCTTCTTATCCATGCTCTTGCTGGCAATGGCCTGGTGGTCCAGACTGCGCCAGTAGGCCTTTTGCGTCTGCTCACGCCAGATCTTGTCCCACTCTCGCTGGCTAGCCTTCCACTCCTCGCACTTCTGCTTCAAGCGGAAGAGGACGATGGGCAGGACGTGGCAGGGTCTCTCGAACATCTCGTGGATGATCTTTTCACCCTTCTGGCGATCGTAGATTTTCTTGATGACGCGCTGATAGATGGCTTCACTCTGTCCACCGAGACCCGGAGGCAGTCTGAAAGCAGCCCGCTCCGCGTCCGACATGACCAGGAATTGCTGAACGATGGGCTCAATGAGTTGGATCGTCCGGGTGCAGGCTTCGATGTGATGATCGTAGTCGTGCCTGTCCTCTTCGATACGGTGCAACGCATCCTCGTACTGGTTCTTTCGGTGCGCCACGAAGCCCGAATCTTCCGACGCCCACGTTGGGTGAGACGCCCATTCATCATTCAAAACAGCGTAACACAGGGCATCGCGACCACTGCACGGCTTCTGGCGTTCACGCTTCGGCAAAAGTCGGTAGCTTGGTCCCAGGGAACGGCAATGCGACAGATTGACGACCCCAAGGTCATGCTTGGGCTTGGGCTCGATGATCTTGTCTTCAGGCTCATCCACATGCATGAACCGTTTGAACCAAGCCATGAGCTCCGGGTTGGAACCGATGTAGCCTGCCGCTCTTTTGACAAGAACATGACGATCGATGAGATCGGTCGAGTAGAGGTTGCAGAGTTTGAGGAACTCGCTGAAGGTTTGTTTGTTCCCAATGTACTTCTTGACACGATCGAAGAACGCAAACTCTTCTTGCGTGGGCGTCAACGAGAAAACAGGAGGGATCGGCTCTGGAAGAGCGGGAATCAAAGTGGGAGACACGGCAGGGGCCTCTGTTGGCGTGGTTTTGGCGTGGTGAACCTTGGCCCGCTTGTTGACACCGCCAGCCTGGAGGCCTGGCGCGCGACCAGCCTGGGCGTCTCCCATCCGAACTGCGTCATTGTTTGCGGAGGGTCCGGATATCGAAGATGCCAGAGCAGAGGGAGCTCCCGGCCCTCCCCGGCGTTTCTTCCCATCTTTGGCAGAGTCTTTGACATTGAACTGACCCAGCGGAGGCATCTTGACATCGCGATTGGGGGTCTGCGATTGAAGGTTGTTACCGGTGCTAGGATAGCTAGGCTCTCCACGGACATTGCTCGTCGGTGCCGCCTCTTCCGCCTGACGGGCCGCTGCCTGCTGTTTGGCATGGGCAGCAGACTCAGGCAGAAACTGCTTGAAATCTTCCAGCAGGTCTGGCGCAGTGTTGAACAGTTGAGTCACTTGCGCGTAGACATCCTGAATCGGCTTTGACTCGCGCTGATACGTCTGGAGTATCTCCAAAAACTGCTTGTAGATCTCCGGGGCTTGCGCAAAGCGATTCTTCAGAAATTAAAGCATTAGCAACTTTGGACGCATCCAGTAACTGGAAGGAGATGACAAACCTTGATCTTGTTCACATAGCTTATGGCATGGTTGAACTCCACGGGTCCTCGCTTGTTCAGGTCAGCTTGGGAGCCCTGCAGCATGTTCGATCCCACACCGGCCAGACTGTTCATCGGCTGATTCAGGTTGTGGGCCTGTCCTGGGGTAGACACTGCGAGCAAGCCAGGCCGTCCAAGCCCGGCAGACGCAGCCGAGACGGCGCCCTGGAGCTGTGACACCCCACGGTGGTCCTGCTGCTGGGCCATGGCCGCAGCACCCGCCGCAGCTTGCTGTTCTTGCTGTGTGGGGTAGCTGTAGTGGTGGGGCTCTTGATGCTGACCCTGGTTCTCTTGCCCGAACATGCCGGGGCCCAGCATGCGTGACCCAGGTGAGTATGATCCTGGCAAGTTGCCCTGTGGGGGCTGGGGCTGTGGCGGGGGTTGGGGCTGGGGCTGATGTTGCTGCCAGCCAGGTCGGGATTGTTCGAAGAACTCAGGACGCCCATGAGGAGTCATCCCACCATGTGCCATCTCGCCCGTAGCATCCAACGACTGTCGTGGACGGGGCATACTCAAAGTATTCGTGCCCGAGGGCGTGGTCACTCGAATGGCGTCAGGATTGTCTTCCGTGCCGCACTCGATTCGGTATCCGGGGGGGAGAAAAGTGTTAAATCCCTGGATCAGCGCCGGGTGTCCATTGAACAGCGTGGAAACGCGTTGGATGACGCCAGGGGTGTCGATGCTACTGCAAGTTAGAAAAAAAAGAAAAAATCCTGCATTAAACTCCCCGCGTCGGATACTCACGCTTGACTTTTGAAGTCTTTCATTATGTCCAGAAACCGGTTATACACATCCGGCTGATCGACAAAGCGGACCTTCACTTGGTCTAGGTAACTAAGCGCGTCCTGCAGAACTGTCAATTTGAATTTATTAAAGAATCAGGACAAAGATGGAAACTCACATTCAGAATTGGCTGCTGACCCTGGGCAAGAGCCGCGACGTTCCCCGGAATTTGAGGACCAGAGGCGTTGAATCCCATCAGGGCCTGTCCAGCGGGACCAGCAGGGTGTTGCATGTACGACCGCGGAGTGCCTTCGCCATGCGGCATCTGAGGCCCGTAGATCCCACCAGGACCCCCGGACGGCGGCATCGGGCCCTGCGGACCATTTTGCGGGTTTGACCCGATATTCGACAAGAGGCCGTTCGGACCGTGAATGGAGTTGGGCACCTTGGACGCCACCGGCTGGTGCAGCGGGATGGACCCCGTGTGGCTCTGAACAGGGTGGTGCTGATCGCGCTGACGCTCCAGCTGCTGTCGCTCCAGCTGCTCACGCTCGCGGTGTTCACGCTCTCTGTGGGCCATCTCCTCCTGGCGCTGTCTCTCGATCAGCTCCCGCTCCCTCGAATCGCGCTCACGCTCGCGGTTGATGGACTGGGGAGACGGGTGCTGCATCGCTTGACCGATTCCTGGCAGAGAATGGCCAGCGTTGTGTGAGGGGGCAGAGGGATGTTGGGCATAAGCGGGCGGTTGATGGGGGCCGGCGTGGCCCTGGCTCAACTCCGCCAGCCCGGGAAGGGAGTGTCCGGGAGGTTGGCTTGCAGGGTGATAAGGACCTAAACAGGAGTACACACGTCAGTCGACGAAACCATGGCAATCCATTTGGTCGAGGGCGTAATTATGAAAAGGCTGGGAATTCTAACCTCCTGGAGGGGGAAGGACGGGCCCCGCCGGCTGCGACGATGGGCCCTGCTGAGGTGGGTTTTGACTGTAGAGAGAAGCTAGTTAGGCTCGCGTCCAATCAAGACGGGAAACTCTTTGAAAAGATGTACTCAAGATTAACTTACCCAAAGGGGCCCAGGGGACGAGGTTGGTGGTTCATCTGGTCCATCCCGGGGTGCGATGGGGGTCCACCAGGGTGCCAGTTATCGTTTCCTGAATTCATCCTCTGTGCATGAACAACAGCACGTCCAAGACAGGAAGATCAAGGAAGAAGGGTCTTGTTCAAAGAAGGGATCAAAGGAAGGAATGAATCGCTGCAAGATGCGGTGTACTTCAAAGCCAACCTCTCAATCAAATAATCGTTTTTCGCACGGTCGAGTTTCTCCTCCAGCACATTTCACAGCGACATCACCGGGCTCGGGACGGTGACAACCGCAAACAAAAAATAGCAGGGAGAATAGTCTTCAGGAGCAGAAGTAAACAACAAGATCAACGGCAGAAACAGAGACAGTCGTCAAATGAGAGGAAGTGAATCACCACGCAACAGCAGCAACCGTGGCAGCAGCACCGAGAGTTGCTTCGTTGGAGATGATGGTTTGCGCGCGACCGATCACGGATAGTCCTCCAGACAGAAGGCGGAGAGAGGGTTTGAAGGCGCTAATCCCCATTTGTTTCATATTGCCGCCCACCGGGAGACTGGTTTTTCCGTGCCATATTGTCGGAGAAAAAACCCTGCAGTGATGGGGCGGTCAGGAAGGCGGAATCCCGTCTCCTGTGTGCTTCTGCCGCGAGGGCGGGTTTCTCGACGTCATTGACACAACTGATTGGGAAAGACCTAGCGGTAAGTCTCCACAGAGTAGTTACCAAGACTTTCCTGGTCGCAATCAGCAGGCTCTCTTTACTAAATCAATTTACTAAAAGTGCACTGAAATGAATGAGTCAGTGCCTGCAAGTGAAATGGCAGTACAAGCCTACACTCAACAAACGTCAAGATCAAACCCGCGTGGTTTCATTATCTACTCAGTACGTGATTTGACGCCAATGAGACACGGAGACCATGTGAGTCCGGAGCCCTACACACACCTGGCCTAATAAAATCAATGCGGTATCCGCAATATAAACAAAGTGAGAATCCCGAGTCCTCCCAGGGATTGACGCCACGGAAGTATGGATAGGACAGGGCACATGACAGACACCTTCAAAAGCTCAGCAGCCTCGCCACCTATGTGTAGTGAACCCTCCCTGAAAAAGCCACCCAAGCAACGCAATCTGGCATTCTCTTCACCTGGGGTGGCAGCGCATGGACCGTAGGCGGAACTCC
>KZ559524.1:0-105587 GCA_002850765.1 Aspergillus taichungensis | reverse complement strand
ACACGACGGAATACGTATTCGGAGAAGGCCGCGCGGTCACACAGTAGGGAAAGGTGGGGGTCGGATTAAGAGGGTGGCACGGTTTAGAGGGTAGAAGGAAACAAGGAACATGAACTGGCAACTTGAATTCTGGATTTGGAAAAGCTGCTGCTAGTAACCTCTTTTTTTTTTTATTCTTCGTTATATCTGGCCCAGGCTGGCCGCCGATCGACAGGCTTGTCCGCTGATGATAAACCATCCCTGTCACATACTTACAAGGCGGAGAAGACGAATAACTAGGAAGGGTATGGTTAGCACCGTCATCCACACACATAATGGAGGAGGAATGGCTCACGTTGTTGGTCGCAGCAATGGCAATGCTATCCTCGTAGGGATGCCAGCTCATGTGCAAGATCTTCTTATTGAAGTCGATCTGCTCCGCGTCCGTCTCCTTCTTCATGCGACTGCCAGGCCCAGTCGGGCTGCTGGACCGGGAGTTGCTCTTCTTGCCATTGGCCCCCTTGTTCATCGGCGTGGGAACGCCGACCTTCTTCGCCTTGAAAGCCGACTTGTCCGCCTGCAGTACAATCTCCGTCTCCTTGGCGGGGTCTGTGGGGTAGATCATGAAATTGTTGTTGTAGCTTCCGGTCATGACATTTTCAGCATCGCCGGAGAAGACCACTTCAAACTTATCGAAGATACTATCGTTCTCGTACGTGTCGCACAGACGGGGCCGCAGATGTTCGTGGATCGGAATCGTCTTCACCGGCTGTCTCTCCATGTTCACGTCCCAAATCTTCACCGTCAGGTAATCCCTGGACACGATGTAGCGACCGTCGTTGGAGAACCGTACGTCCGAGATGGACGAGATGATCTCCGAGAAGAACGAGCGGGAGGAGGCATCTTCTTCTTGTTCAAACACTGTATGGAGAAAAGACATTAGCTCGGCTGCCTCAAGAGTTGCCCTCCAAAAAACAAGCCACTTCTATAACAGAAGAGGTAAACGGGAAAAGAATGCCCTACACTTCTGATGCTCGTCACACAAAGCCCGCTGGCGCATATCCGCCAACTTGATCGTTCCCTTCGAGCTTGCGTACATGAACCAGTTACAGCTGGTGGGATGGAATTCGGCGGCCGTGATGACTTCCGTCAGCTCCTCCATGTTTGCGGGCTTGATATCGACAATGTTGAAACTCTGGTCCTGGATGTTCAGATTCCACAGGTTGACCCGGAGATCGTCGCTGCTTAAGAAGGTCTCCCCGTCGCTGTTGACCGAGATGCTGTTGATGTGGTATGCGTGGGCGTTGGCGTACGTCCGACGCGGAACGGCGGCCACAACGGTATCATGGTGCGTCATTCGGGGCAGCTTCAACGCCGAGGGATCCTTGAACGATAAACGGGGGGCGCGAGGCGCCCCGCCACCACCACTCACGCTGGCCGGGGTGAGTTCACTCGACAAATTATTCTCAGCGACGACCTTGAGCGACTTGTCGAACACCTTCCACAGCTTTATCGTCTTGTCGTTGGTCGAAAGGAGGAAATGCGAGGAATTTTGCCTTCTACACCATTTTATCTTGTTGATCTTCTCTTCAATCTCTAGGGACTTAAGGTAATCGAATTCCGGTTCGTGCGACTGAAACTCAGTGTGAAACTTATACTCGCAGGTTTTTTTCTATGGGCCGTTAGAAAGGTGGACCCGACGAGGGATGCAGCAGAGGGGGAGGGGGAGGGCGCTCTACCGTTTCGTTTCTCTCGAATAACACTACTCTGCCGCCCTTGTCTCCTGTAGCCAGATAGTTCCCGGTGTGGTCGAATTCGACAGTTGAGATGATATCAGCTGTGGAAGACGGGTGGGTTAGTTATGGACGAAACCCCGCCTTGCACATCCCGACACGGCCAGTAGTCAGAGGGGAATATTCGATCGAGACATACCTTCCGTGATATCCTCCACATCGCCCTTATCGCCGAAGCATCTGCCGTCCGAGTTAGTATCTCCAAACCACTGCAGGCATATCGCTGAGGTCGCAAGTCGACTCATACGAAGTCCGGCGAGGCGACGATCGGACCTTCACCGCCACAAGGGATGCTGAGGGGTCAACTCACTGCGTGAACTTCCAGGTAGGTGAACCCGGATCCCTGTCTACCATTTTCTAACAAAAACCACCCTTTCCTCGGGTAGCCGACCGACAACCAAAAAAATAAATAATAGAATAAAGGGTAAAAAGGCACGGTCTATGTGTGTTGATGGCGAGACGAACGAGGTGGGGTCGACAGACGCCGAGCGGTCGAGGAAACGAGGGACGGTGGGCGACTCTGGACGGGATTTACGATTTCTCGATGGATAGCGGCGTTCAATGGGCGAGCGGTGAAGCTGACGGCAAAAACACCAGCAGGTCGGATATAGGTAGTCGGGAGGGGGAATTCGAGTGGAGATAAGGGACCACGGAGATCCGACGAACGGTATGGGGGAGGGGAAGGTTGTGCCGGTGAACAAGGCTTCGTACAGAGAATGGCTTCGTCACTGGTCGAGTTGAGACGAACGATTGACCGCTTGAGCTGATCAAGTCGGACGATGACGATCGGTAGGAGGGAGGGGAGTTATATTGAATTTTTTTTCCTCTATTTTTTTGTGTCCGGATTTCCCCCCCTCTGGGTCGTTGATTGTGGATGGTTAGAGAAAAAAAAAAGAACGAAAAAGAAAAACGAAAAAAGGACGGTGGGAATTTGACCACAACAGACAGGTAAGTCTGTTCAAACGAGAAGGGGAGGTTAGGAGGAGAGGGGAAGGGGAAAGAGTTGATGAAGAAGTTGAATGAAGAAGTGGGATGGGGGAGGTGGAGTGGAGGAGAGAGGGGAGGGAAGGAGGAGGAGGGGAAGGAGTAGCGATGATGGCGAGAGGTTAATTGTGGATAGCGAGATGAGAGACAAGTTTGGTGGTGGGATCGGTTGGTGGGGAAGTACTATGGCTGTCACTGACAACACAGTCTTTATTATAGTATGATAATATGATACGAGTAGTACTACGGAGGTAGTTGAACTAATTCTTCTTGATTCTTCTCATTTATCCTGATGAGTCCATCCATGCCTTACGACCGCCTGTCTGTCTGCCTGTCTGCCTGTCTGCCTGACAGTCCTCACCCAACACTACTCACAACTGACTAACTCTTCACCCGCTGACATCAACCACTAGAACCCCTCTTATCCTCACTCGCAGTGTTGACATGGTCAGTATCTTGATTCCTTGAGTGATTTCTTCATTTCTTCGTTTTCATGTTCTTTGTACAGTAAGGTATTACTTTATTCTCATGGTATCCTGCCTTCTTTGTATTATTCCCTCTACATATCCTAAACAAGTATCGAACGAGAAGTGCCTAGGAAGATGATCCTGCATTGGCAATGACGTACGTGATGCTGGGTATAGACGACATCACCTCGCCAGCTTCTACTACTGTAAACTGGCGTGCAAAAACCCTCAATATGTTGGGAATTTCTTGTTCAACCCAACCACCAGAACAATCTCCCCTGTATATTCTGTAGTGCCTGAAATATCTGGCCAGGCTGATTCACATGTGCTTCCTATCCATCCCGAGAACGAAAGACTCCACTGGGCCGAACTTTCTTCCACCATCAAAACCAAACTGCGACATAATACTTCTTTGTATCCGTCGCATACACTCCTTGATATCTGCTTAGATTGAATCTCCTCATCTTTACTCTCCACACCAATCCCATAAATTGACCGTCCTTCTAATCCCACCGGTGATCAAACAAACCTCATCTTCCCACCACCACCATGTCCGACAAACCCAACAACAAGAAACCAGAAGACCCCAAAAACAATACCACCAACCCTCCAAACCCCTCCGACCCTCCCTCCAATCCTCCCTCCAACAACAACAACAACAACAGCAACAACAATGGAACCCCCTCCCTAGCAAGCCGCATCCAAACCTCCGCTTCAGGCCTCGCCCGAAACGCCCTCTACGGCTCCGGCCCGTCCGCCGACACGGCACAACTCCTAGCAAGCGGAGGCAGCAAACCCGGCGCCTCCTCTTCCTCCTCCCGACCGTCCGCCTTCGCAGCCGCCCAACAATATCAAGAGACATCGGGACCGTCCTCCGCATCGGCAGCCGCATCCCGCGACCCGGCACCCGCGCAATCATTCCGCTCCCCGGCGCAACAACAACAAGGCGGATTCGCGCTGCCTGCACTATCAGAGGATGAGTTCCAACGATCCTACGGGGACATCTTCACCAGCGAAGCCGAAGCAATAACAACGCCATCATCATCATCATCATCCAAAGGAAAAGAAAAGGCCTCTACACAATTCCTCCAACCCCACCAAGACTCAACCACCCCCCTCCACCACAACCAACCCACTCAATACCACCACAACCAACAAGACGGCTCCGACGTCCTCACCCTCCTCACTTCCCCAACCTTCGACCCCGAATTCCCCGCCACGGAAGCCGAGCCCTTCGAGCCCATCGAAACCGACCTCTCCGCGACCCTCACAGACGCAGAGCGCACCACCCTCGACTCCTTCCGCCGCCAACACCACCAGTCCTCATCCCAGCCGGCAACGCGCATCACCTCCCACAGCCTCATCCCCGACATCGGCTCCTTCCTCGACACAGTCCCCGCCGCGGCGCAATCAGACGCCACGCAGCTGCGCGACGCCGTGCTGAGCGGTCTCCCTGGCGCGGCGGACTGGGTGGCTCTGGAAGAGCAGTACTCGGATGAGGTGTGGGGGTATCTGAAGCCGACGTTGCAGGCTGCTGCGAAAGAGTTGGAGGAGAGGGAGGAGCGGGGGGACAGTGCGCGGGGAGAGGAGGATGGACCTGCTGTGAGGAGGTTGAAGATGGTGTTGATGCATATGAGGGGGTAGATTACTATCTTTCTATCTATTGATATATTCATTCATATATTCATTTGTATATAGTTAGCTAGGGCAAGAGACCTACTTGTATGCTAGATACCTATGTAATAAATCACTGGCATGGATGGCTGTAAAGTACACATATTTTGTAGTGTGTTCATGATTTTGGAGCATTACTGCTAACTACTCCCTCTCCTCTTACTACACATAACTAAACAACTATAAAACACACTCAAGTATATATACGGGAACAGTTTCGCGCGCAGCCTACCTACGTATCTGCTATAATGCGACTGGCTTCAGTGAGAATCATGGTAGAGATGGTATTGACTATGTTTAGCTATTGTAGTTATCTATTGTGTTGCATGTGTGACATGATAGTTATAAATATTCACCTTCTTGCTTTGGGTTGAATTGCTGTTGATGGAGGGTTTACCAAGGTTGAGTGAGTTGGCTTGGAATGGGTAGGTAAGGTAGGTGGGTAGTGTTATGTGGTACTACTCTGGAGTACGGAGCATGGATCAACTGGATACCTTAGGTATCTACCTCTACTACTAGGTACACTACTACACTACTACGTACTACTCCTGTAATAAACCGCAAAGAAAAATTGTAAGTATCTTACATAAAGGCTCAAACAGGGTCTCGCCCCGAAACTATCATCACAACGTAGCCACAAAAACAAAAAAAAAAAACGGAGGGTATGTAATCATATGCGTAGGTTTTCTCTTTCCAACATGTATCACCCGGAATTCTATAATCGGTCAAAGATCAATTTGATTTACAGCTCGAGGCTAGGGGTCTGGCCCTTGACGCGGCCGATAACGATGTGGCCGGCGTACTTGGGAATGACCTCGTCGTCGTGGAGCATGGCGAATTCTAGAACAATTAGCTTCCTGCGTATTACGCGCGAGACGGAAGATTAACTTACCTTCGGTGGCGTCACGGCCCATGAAGTTGAACAGAGCGTTGGCACCGCCCGGGTGCTCATCGAGCCAGTTGGTCACGTCAAGGACGACGCCCTTGACGACGATCCACAGGTCCTCCTTCTTGTTGTGCTTGGCGACCTCCTCCATCGTGTACTCGGTGTCGGGCACCTTGAACTTCTTGGGGTCCCGAGCGGCCTCCTTGAGGGGGTCCGCGGCCGGGGCCGCGGCGGCGGGAGCCGCGGCAGCAGCCGGAAGAGCGGCGGCTTGGGCACCACCGGCACCGCCGGCACCGCCCCACTCGACGGAGATCTTGCCCGGCGTGGCAGGGTCGATGTGCAGAGAGATCTGGCCCAGACGCTGCGAGGCCGCCGAAGAGCCGCCGCTGATGAGGTGCTGGAAGAGGTGCTGGCTGGCGCTGTCACCGGCGACACGGCCGTAGACGACGCAGCCCAGCAGGGAGGAACCACCCAGACGGTTGGCGCCGTGGACACCACCCGCCAGCTCACCGCAGGCGTACAGACCATCGAAGGGCTTGTGCTCGGCGTTGAGAACCTGGGCGTGCTCGTTGATCTCGATACCACCCATGGTGAAGTGGAGCACGGGCTCCATGAGGGCGACGTAGAAGTCGTCGTCGATGCTGAAGGGCAGGTTGTGGAAGAAGCGCTTGTTCCAGGGGTCCTTCTTCTTGCCGTCGGCGATCTGGTTGTAGTCGTCGAAGGTCTTCTTGAGGGCGGCCTCGCCGCAGCCAATGTCCTTGGCGAGCTCCTTGCCGGTCATCTTCCGCATCAGACCACGGCCGGCGTAGTGACGGGTGTGGAAGTCCAGGACGTTGGAGGCCTTGCTGTTGAGGACCAGGCGGATGGGCCACTTGCCCTTCTCCTTCTCCTTCCACATCTGGCCCGAGACGTAGTCACGGTGGCCCAGTTCGTCAGAGAACCGGTCGCCGTCGGAGTTGAGCAGCAGACCACCTTCGCCACGGAGGGCCTCGGCGGCCAAGAACTTGAACTTGGCGCCAGGGTCCTTGGGGTCGACGAGACCCGTCGGGTGGACCTGGACCTTGTCCATGTCGATGCCGTTGGCACCGATCTCCATCAGCATCTTCTGGCCATCACCGGTGGCGTGGGTGCCGTTGGTGCTGGACAGACCGAAGGTATCGGGGCGGTGGGTCTTCAGGAGCGACCCATCGCCAAAGTCGGCGGCATAGCCACCCGTGGCGAGGACAACGACACCGTCCGCCGAGACAGACTGACCGTCATGCTCGTACGTGACGCCGGTGACGTTGTTGCCGCTCTTGTTGATGGAGGTGACACGGGCCTTCTTGACGATCTGGACGCGGGTGGGGTCCGCGTCGGCCAGCTCCTCTAACCGCTGCATGAGCGCATAGGTGATGGCCATACCGGGGAACTTGGCATCATGGCCACGGTGCGTCCGGGGCTGGGAGTGGCCACCGAGACGGGAGACGAGGGTCAGGTCGAGGTTGAAGACGTCCTGCAGCCACTCGACGGCCGCAGCGGACTTGTAGGTAAGAACCTTGATCAGCTCGGGACGAGCCTTGTCTCGGGCGGACTTGAGGGTATCATCGTAGAACTGCTTGACGCTGTCCTGAATCTTCAGGTCCACCTGGGTGCGCGTGAGAGCGCCGTTGATACCGGAGGTAGCCTTGGTGGAGTTGCCACCGAAAAAGGCTGCATGATGTTAGTTTATTGATTACCCATTTCTCCTTGTAGTATGGTGTGCGTACCTTGCTTATCGAGAACGAGAACATTTCCACCGTTCAGGTAGACGGTGTGGGCGGCACTGAGACCGGACACTGTGCGACGAAACCATGGTCAGTAAACTGGGGAAGACGCTCGGGGAACAGCTATGGATACTCACATCCACCACCGACAACGATGACTCTCGGAGGGGCAGCCATTATGAGAGGGAGATAGGATGTGTAGAAGAAAGAAAGGCGAAAGGATAGGGAATGACAGAGAGGTGAGAGGAGAGTAGAAGGAAGGAAGAAGAAAGAAGAGAAGTGAAAGAAGCCAGATGGAGAGATCTTAAACCCGTTGACCGAGGCGGATCCGTGTGGGGGGAAAGAGAGGAGGAGAACGAAAGAAAGAGGAAAGTCAGTTCAGAAGCCGACTGGGGATTGCTCTATCGGCCGAGGCTCATCTGGCTTTATTTTACAGTTACGGTTAGTACCGTGGCTACTTCTCTTGACCGAATGCAGAAGCGGGGTACGGTAACCGGTTTACACAATTATACCTCTACTATGCTTGTTCTTGCTAATAATATGACCTGCATTAGTTCTAGTCATTCACCTCGGGATAATTGACAGATGATTTCATGAAAAAGCTACTGAACACGCTTGATTCTTATAAATCACACAGGAGCTTGCCGTGAGAGTGATCTGAATCTGGATTGTAGCCATGACGGAAGATGGGGTAGAGTGGAGTTGGCTGGGGAGAAAGTGGCTCCTCCACCTTAGTAATGCCGTAATACCATCACGCTGGTTTGTTGTGGCGATGGAGTCATGACCGTGTGTGATATTGGGACCCCAACGGCTGCTACTAGAGGAGAATTCCATGGATTGCTTATTACCAGCTCGTTCAAATGTCTACCAAGGTTTACCCAAGGGGAGTTCTCAGGTATGTTGGCAAGGATTCGACATTCACATGCTTCGACTCCCAGCAGTCAGGAAGAAATGACCCTGTCGAATGACATGATGGAAGGAAGATCCCTCAGTATGCATGACACCATTAGTTATTTTCACATGTTTTCTTTGAATTGTATTTTTGTCTTGATTTAATCTTCTCCAGTATTGCCGATTCAGCAAATGACAACAATGAAACATCCGCTTATGTTAGCCCCACGTCATCGGTTGATGAGTATTCACCCACTGCTAATTGCTGCCCGGACCCCAAGTGATCGGCAACTCAACAAAAAAAGGGGGCCCTGGATGGGGTTCCCCTGGGGTTGCCCCGTAAAGCCAAGGTCAATCCGGGGCCGACGCTTGATAAGGATACTTGATAGTAACTGAGATGTACGCGGTATAGGATAGAGAAATATATCCGATATTCAGGATAGTGAGTTTCGGATATTAATCTCTCCAGCATTAGAGTACATAGTACGTACTACATACAGTGAAGTACTTTTAACTCCGTCCAAAACTTCGTACTAGGCATTTAGTTACACTACGGCGTACTTTAGTGGATATACATGGCATGACACTCTCATTACCTACAAAACATCAGACCACCCCTCAAGATGATAAGACCCTCTAACAACCAACCCACAACAACTGGAAACAAATTTCAAAAATTTCTCATCATTCTACTATACATCCTGAAAACAAACTGGTAATACCCGACCTCATTTAATGATAGTATACCAGGCAATCTAGGTATAGCTAGCCCCCCCGGGAAATACTGGAAATACCCCGGACCGACCCGTATTATTACCCCAGACATACTCCGTACGGAGTACACTCTTCCTTATCGCTCTTGGTCAGTGTCACAGCTTGGACCTCGGCCCGACTGCACCTCCCCAAGCTCGAGGTTGCCATGGAGAAACCCCCTATTTTTATGATTGACTGCAACCTTGGGTAGTCTGGACTGGGGTTTAGGTCTGTTTCATGCTGATCTAGTTTACATGAGCTGTTATTCACCCAGGCTAGCTGGCTGATACCTGCATAGTCAAAGATTATAGCATTATATCAGGTGAGTTCGGAATTGCCGACACGGAGCGTGATCCAGTCTGCCGTGTCTTTGTGGGTGTTAGCCATTGGCCAGCTATTGAGCATATGTGTATGCCTTTGCGTACAGTATATCGTGAATTACTACAGATTATGCATTTGCCGGTCAGGCAGATATGGAGTTTGACCCGAGGTTAGCAGATATATATATTCGCTATAACCGTGTAGCGCTATAGATCTCTAGAGATTTCAAATATCACGGACTTATTAGTATTAACTTTAATGAAATTAACAAAGAACACAATCAGAACGTGATGGGATAATAGACGCTGCCACCAGAAAAAAAGAAAAAAAAAAAAACCTAGAGTAACTCTAGTTGCACAATCACGATAGCTGGATTGCCATATTATGACAACTTTTTATTCAACCACACCCATCCTATGTCTTAGAGAATATCCCTTCTTCAGGAACCTTCACCCCAGTTGGAGTTATAATCGAGGGCCGAACCCAATTACGCGCAAGGGAAATTGACGAGAACCAAAGTATGGATAATGTCCGTCCACGAAATCATACTACCTAGCAATAGATACAAGCGATGATAAAAGACCAATGATAAGATTCTATATCAGTTGATTTTTTGCAACGAAAGCTTTTCTGTGCCCTGATCTTCCAGCTAGACTGATGTATTTGACGGATTGCAGTCAATGGCAATATACGCGTTTCAATTCCTCGTGGGCAGCGGGATATTTATTGATCTCCTGCGGAGAGAGCCCAAAACTAGAAGGGAAGTTGGAGATGGTTTCTTTCCTACGGGTAGTGCGGTGTCTTCCGATTGCTATCAAGGAGGGCGGTGATTACGATCTTGCTACGTCTACAATGAGTTGAGATCTGGCGAAGAGCACGACAATGGAGCTAGAGGGTGGATGTCGAAAGATGCTAGCTTGACATAGGTTGTATAGATGCCTCTTTCGACGCCTGTCGTATATCCTGGCGAGTATCATTGTTTATCTCTAGGTATCGTATGTCCAAGACAAAGCTGCATATTGATTCTTGATGGATGGGCTACATGGGATTGTACCTTCTACTACCACCACCACTGTATCAGTCAAGCAAACCTCTCAAGATCAGCATACTTACGTGTACTACGGATACTCCCTATCTCCAGGAGATCTGCATATTAACATTTCATCCCCTGTCCATATATGCAGCCAAGAGCTGCTGCTGCGCACTAGGTCGGTCAGCTGATCTCTATAGTTGACGACCTGTTGTCCACGTCTGCTTTTGGTAGGGGGGTCTGAAATTGGTGTTAGTATCCAGTATATCAGGCGTCGATGCTAAAGTTTGTTTATTGTACCAACTACTCGAGTGAATACTGATACACTATTGTGTATTGGTTCAGATGGTTTTGCGGGCTGGAGATATGTATAGGTAGTGTGTACTCGTTGATAGCCCTCATGGAATAAGGCCTTGCTATACGCCATATTTATGATATTAGTAGGTGATGTAGATCTGACTGGCACAAGACCCCCAAATATGATCCAATAAAATAGCATGACAAATGTGAACAATAAACAAGCTCGATCAGATAGGAAGTAATCATACAAAATATCCACCCCTAGTGGTTTTTGTACAACCGAACTATATACACTGTCTCATCAACCAAACCAGCTCATACATGCATATTTCCAATCGTAACTCATTAATCCATCCAAGTCACACTCTTAGTAACCAAAAACTCATCCAGCCCCTGATCCGCATTGAAGCGACCCCATCCGCTGTTCTTGACACCTCCATGCGGCAGAACAGGCTCATCGTGGATAGTCATGCTATTGATATGGACAGCCCTGCGAGGATTAGCATCGTCACCGCATATCATACAACAACAAGAAAGGGGGGAAAGCGGGAAAAGGATGGACATACCCAGACTGAATCTTCTTCGCCATAGCAAGTCCCTTCCGCAGATCCTCAGTAAACACCGCCGCGGACAACCCATACCCGCTGCTGTTGGCAATGCGGATCGCCTCCTCGTCGCTATCGACAACCATACACGCCGCCAGCGACGCGAACGCTTCCTCCTTCCACACTGCCATGTCCTCGCTGACGCCACCCAGGAGCACGGGCGCCATGCGCACGCCGTCGGATGGGGGCGTCTGGTCGGCGGATCCGTGGATAATGTGTGCGCCGTTTGATATGGCGTCTGAGATGAGGCCCTCGACGCGGGCTTTGGAGGCGACGTTTACGAGCGTTGGGGGCGGGGTGGAGGTGTCGATGTTAGAGTTTAGGGCGGTCTTCAGCGCGTCGATGAAGGCCGGTGCGATGGAGGAGTGCACAAGGATGCGGTCGGTTGCCATGCAGATTTGGCCGGACTGTTGTAGATATTGTCATTAGAACAGAACATAAGAAGGAGGGGGCGGGGAGGAAAGAAACATACATTCAAATAAGCACCCGCCAAAACAGCCTTGACAGCCGTATCAAGGTTAGCATCAGCGCAAACAATGGAGCTGTTCTTTCCCCCCAGCTCCATCAGACAGGGTTTGAGGTTCTGTCCGCAGGCACGCGCGATCTTGCGACCAACAGCCGTGCTTCCGGTGAAGTTGATCTTGCGCACGGCCGGATGTTCGATCATGGTGTTGACGATCTCGGGGGCGTCTTGCGGTCGGCACGAGATGAGGTTCAGGCAGCCGGGGGGTAGGCCGGCGTCCTCGAAGGCGCGCACGAGGGCCCAGTATGAGCAGGGGGAGTTTTCGGAGGATTTCAAAATGGTCGTGTTACCGGCTGCGAGGGCGCATGCAGCGCCGCGGACGCCGAAGACGTACGGCGCATTCCTGTAGTTGATCTAAGTTAATGTACCCTCTTATGTATATGTATGATATGTATCGCAAAAGATGGAAAGGATGGGGAGATAAGAGAAAAAAAAAAAATACACATACCAAGGCACAATCCCCAGAACCACCCCCATAGCCTCCTTGTAAACAATAGCACTCTGGCCCTCCTCCTCCAGCACCGGTACGCTACCGCAGATCGACGTGATGCGCCCCGCGATGTCCCGCAACATGCGGATACCCAGCGGGACGATGAAAAATTGCGATGCGCCCACGTCGGCGCCCATCTCAGTGCGCATGTACTCGGCATTCTGCACGAGACGGCTCTCCAGAATGTCGGCCGCCTTCAGCAAGATGTCCCGGCGCACAGTAGGTTTGGTTTGCGACCAGGCGGGGAATGCGGCGTCCGCGGCCTCAACGGCGCGGATGGCATCCTGGGGCGTGGCAGATGCCGTGGACCAGCAGTGTTCGTTAGTGTAGGGACTGATCACGTCGAAGGTCGAATCGCCGACTTCCTCTTTACCATTGATGATCATGGGAATGACGGAGGGCGGGGCGGGGGCGGGGGCGGCCATTGTGAAGGGGACAAAGGGGTGACGTGATGGGGATCTCAAGGAAAAAGCAAAATGAATTTTAAGTACAAAATTGATATTGACCCCAAGGTGGAAGCTATTGATGCAGGTACCAACTCACTCCAGGTTGCGCAAATAATGGTAGCCGTGAGAGCCGAAGAAAAAGAGGGGCGGTGGATTTAATAGTCATGATAACACTCGGTGTTGTAGAAGTCGATGCTAAATAACGTAGCATTATCAATAGCGGGATAATAGACCCAGTGTAGGTGAATCCGTTCCGTTGTTTTCTCTGCTGAGCCGAATATCTCATTGGCCGTGGGTCTGGTTGCTCCAACTTCCCCACAGTTATCTTTCCCACCTTTTCACCGTACCACCTCCGTCACTACCGACATTCCCGCGTACAATGCCGAGAGGATCCCTGCAAGCTCCAAGTAGAACCCGGGGGCTGAATGATTCATGACTGGTGGGTGTCAGGAAAGAGTCTACTCAGGTTCTTGCTTGTTAAAGTTCGCTATACCTAGGATTGTGCGATATTGTGTGTTATCGAGGTCATCCAATACTCCAATGGGGGATATAATTATTATGTTGAGGGAATTTCCTCTTCAAGAAACGAATGCATAGACCAGGTGGAACCTTGACCTCCAAGGTTCTCCAAGGATCTGATCTCAGTCAATGTTCAAGTATTTCCTTATTTTATTTTTTATTTTCTTTCCTTGGAAAAAAGAAAAGGGGCGACCACTTCCTGGCTCCTGATGTCTCGCGCTGTAGGGCAAGGGGCGCCCACGTGCCGACATCAAACTCCCACCGCTCCATGGTTCTCCACGACCTACAGACTATCACTACATTTACAGACCTGAGACTTACGCCGTCAAATGATAGACAGCCTCGGGACCATGATGGGGCCCGAAAACCACATGGCATCTCGCTCGATCGAGGACCCTATACGATTAACGTTCCTAACTATTGCGCGACTATTAAATTTTTAGCAGCAACTATCGTCATCTGTGTGAAAAGAGGAAAGGGACAGGTCCAATCGTCACGATTCGCAACAGGCAAAAGCTCGGAAAGGTACTAGCGCTATGGTACTCATTGCTTATTCTAGGAATCAGGGGGGTCGATCAAATTAGCCGACCGCGGTTGAGTTCATTTGGGCGCAAAGGCTGCGGTCTCCAGTTTTGTGCTGATGGGCCAAGGAAACCACAGCCTCGAGATGAAGCCCGGCTTTTTCTTTGCCAAGGGTGGAACATGTACTCCACCCGGTGGGGATTCCACCAGAAAAGTCAACACCAATGAGAGATCCCCGAGCGATCTCGGATTGACAGCGGGAGGAACACCACGCTGAACCAGTTCAAGGTAACTGGCACTACTTGTCTTAGTTTTGGTCGGATCCAGCTTAGATCCGAAGTTGCTTATCAAGCCACGAGCTGTTGACGCGGCGCTACAAGCAAGAAAGTCGCAGCGAGTGCCACTAATGTGCGCAATTGGTGACACTATTGAACCCTTCGCTGCAGATCATTCGTGGAGGGTTGCTATCTCCGGCAACTGTACGGACACAGTTCCTTTTCGCTTCCGACTACCCCGGCCCGGTACCTGGGCGTATATGGATGACATTTTATGGGTTGAGTTGAACCTTAAGAGGAACCATCACCCAGGAAGTCGGCGAACCAAAAAGTCGATTTGGCCCCGTGCTTCCTGGTCTCAAATTTTTGGAGAATCATCGCCGGGCGTTAGGTCCTTTATCTGAAAAGAGTTATCATCAGGTAGATCCGTCCTTCGATCCAGGGTTCCGGGTGTGCTTGATGAAAGGGGCAGGTCTCGGGTCTGAGATGCGTTTTATCCCCGGGTTCTCACAGATCGGCCATCCTTTGTTACATGCAGGCCTCCTCCTCCTGTTCTTTCTATACGATGTACGCAGCGTAGCTATTCGCGGTGTAAATCACAATCATATATGAAACTTTGGAGTGAAACCAACTGTCGGTGGAGGCTAAATTGTAATAGTCGGTCTATCACCGTCAGAATTTGACACCGTCTGGATCGTCGGCGGCTTTATGGGGCCATCGCTTGCCACGAGGGGGCGGCTTTTTTTTTTTTTCCCTTTTTTTTTTTTCCTTTTCAATTTTTGTTTATGCTAGGACCTGCTTATCATTCCAAATCAGATCGTGGGCAGACCCCGTAGCGGCTTTTATGTCATGGTTGGCCGGGCTGGTTGGGGCTCCACTGTTTATCGCCTACAGTCCCATGGATCCGCCGTCGACCTAAAGGCAGGAATATGTCAATAATTCAGACAAGGATTCGCGCCTGGTGAAGCCTACCACATGTGGCATATTGACTCGTGTTCTCCGTCAGCGATGATCCCCCCCATTGGGCTATCGGGGACCCATCGAGCAACCACCTGTCCCACCTTCTCCATGGGCTTGCCCCGTGTGGTAGGCGTATACTCGTAGTACATATGCACGAGGCCGTCCGTCCTCTTGGGCCGATTTCTTCCTCCTTTCTCCAGGATTCCTATCTTCCTCCAGGATAAGGCCGCACGCCAGCAATTTGTTCACGCGGCGGAATCTACACTGGAGTAAATTGTGTGGAGAGATCAACGACGTTTTTCTCCATACATTTTCCGACTCGCCATCTGCGGTGCACTCTCGCCATTGGAATCCATCCCTTGCAGTTCGACGGATACATCTCTCCCCTTGGAACAGACCGTATACTACTATTCCACTCCTTTGAGTAGTATATCTAGGAATTGGTTGGGATTTTTTGATCTATCGTGCTGTCACTGTCGCTCCTTGAATATTCACCATGATTCCCGAAAGAGGAATTGCGATGATCGTCATCGTGGCGGTCCTCGTTGGACTGGGCTTTATCACTACCATCCTTCGAGTCTTCGCACGATTGAAGCGTCGGGTGGGCTTCGGGATAGATGACTATCTTTCCTTCGGTGCTATGTTTCTGTTGATTGGAATGTTGATTGAACTGGTCTTATGTAAGTGTTGTGGAAGCGTCCGGGTAGAGCTGAGCCCTAACTAACCACCCAAAAGGGGTCACGGAAGGAGGCAACGGAACACACATGAACGAATTGTCCCCGGAGACATTGATGAATTATCAAAAGGTAAGAAAAAGCCTCCCAGATCGAAAAAGACAACCTGTTGACAAGTCCCACCAGATCTTCCTCGCCAACCAATTCACCTATTTTCTCCTCTGCCCAATGATCAAGATCTCCATCATCTGCTTCTACCGCCGCATCTTCACGATGAAGCCCTTCCGGATGATCACCTTGGGCCTCAACACGCTGATCGCGTTGTGGGGTGTGGCCATCTTTTTGACATGCGCGCTGCAGTGCCGCCCGCTCCGCGCCTACTGGGACCCGAGCGTTGAGGGATCCTGCATCGACGGCATGAAGTTCATCATCGCCAACCAGGCCTTCAATGTGCTCATGGACTTTGCCATCCTGGCGCTGCCGGTGCCCATGATCTGGGGTCTGCAGCGCGCGTGGCAGGACAAGCTTGCTCTGAATGGTGTCTTCGCCCTGGGTGGCTTCGTCTGCTTCGCCAGTATCTACCGTATCGTCGTGCTCTTCTGGATGGACCCCGCCGACGCGACCTACACCGTCTATCAGGCCACCCTCTGGACCCACATCGAGCCTAGTATCGGCCTCATCTGCGCCTGTCTGCCCATCGTCCGCGGCCTGTTCCCCAAGCTGAAGCTCGCCGGTAGCCGCCGGTACACCAAGAACCCCTACTACATCAACACCGACATCAGCACCTCCCACTTTGCTACCTCTGTGGCCAGCCCGCGGTCGCCGAACGACTACTACAAGATGGAGGAGGGTCTGTCCCGCGCTGCTAGCGATACTACCCAGGTAGACAATCCGTACCTGGGTCCTCTGGATATCTCCGTCCGCACGGACATCAAAGTCGACGCCGCGTCTATGAGATCCCAGAACTCCCAGAGGTGAACTTGCTCTCAGCGATACGGAGATTCCTCACTATCAGGTCATCGTTTATCTGCAATGGGTAGATAGATTGTTGTACCAACCCCGAACCGCATGTTCACTGGTCCGGCCGCGAGACCACCATGTCCTGGCGACGAACACATCAGCATACATCCTCACCTCTGAAACGAGACTGTCCCCAGTCCATCCGAGAGATGTCGCCAGTTCTATATTGTCCTGCAACGGAAAAAAGACGCATCAACGACTACAACTCCAATTCAGTCAACGTCTATTTGACCTTCTTGCCAGGCTTGTCTGCTATCACACAAGACTCAGTGAAACCCCCATCGCGGCCCCTTCTCCCATCCACGCTCGGCCAGGGTTCGAGCCCTCAGCCTCCAACGACATTACTTTCCTCTCTGTACACGTTCTTTGCTTTATCTCAACGATGATACCCATTTTATATGCTATGTTCACGTTGAGCCAGCACGATCACGAGAATCTGTTGCAATACATTGCATGTCACTACATTGACTCATACACTCACTAATACTCCCCACCCCACCACTGCTCTTCAGCGAATTCATTTATGACACATATCTGGCCTTGTTTCTATACGAAGCGATTTTCTTTTCTTTTATTCTGATCCATTGGATACTTTGTCGGTTAGCTAGATCAACTGGTTACCAGGCCTAGAATAGAGGGCTTACATTAGACTTCTGCACCCTCAAGGGAATGAAAACATATTCACTCTTACATTCAAGTACTCATCATGCCTAGATAGTAGTGTATTTGGTTTCTGCCTTGGACCAGCTTTTCATACAGATTAACCTACTTCTATTACCGTCCAGACCTACTACCCCAAGACATTTGAGTTTAACTTACCTAGTCTATTAATCAATTAATCCATCAAGGCCCCTCAAACCAAGCTTTCCTACATGACTCGTAAACCCCCCTAGCAAGTATCCTAGCATTCTAGGCCCCTCTCCCCTTCCTCACCTCCCCACCCACTAACGGCACTTGAAGCCGGCCAGTAGGCCGAGTGCCATTAGCATCATACCCCGGAAGAGGAAAGAGTATGCACGACACTACACCGTCGACTCTATCGAGAATCACCGACGTCGAATTTATAAGCAAGCGTCTACCCACAACACAAGCCGCTAGTGCTTGCTTGCAGGAGCGTCACTGCGTAGGGGACTAGTACTAGCTACTACTAGTCTACTTGAGCGAAGGATTCCAACTAGGAATGGGGGATTTGCGTTGATAAGCTATCTGAGATTGCGATATAGGGGTTGATGAGCAATAGTAGGTCACTATCGCCCATTTCAGCAGTAGGTATCGTAGCTAGAACCTCACCGTTAATGGAGTCCCCAGTCCACCAGCCAGCCAGCCAGCCAGCCAGATAAGGAGATAGGTAGATGAATTCTAAAATTTCGTCACACCCAGAAGACAGACGGCCCATATCCGAGACAAATTAATTAAACAATCCATTAATTAATGTGGGGACTACAAAGAAAAAGAAAAGAAAACAGAGAAAAGGTAAAAAAGAAATTAAATTGTCCGAAGATCAAGATCCCCCATCCATGACTCAAATCAGCCCGGAAAGTGATCGACGTGAACTTATTTGTTCGACCACGCGAGGATCGGCAATATTGTGTTGATCAGCTAGATACTAGTGTCATTCTGCGCACCATCAGCCGTGCTTTTTCGATCTGCCCCTTTATGATGACTTTCTTTCTCAATATCAGGATCAGCATATGTTCCGAAAGTTAGGGGATCTGCCGGGACGCGATGGTCTGTGGATTTGTGCTTCTCAGCGGAGGGGGAAGTGGAGGTAAAGTCAAACTAGGTAGTGACAAATGAGCTGCTTTGGCGGGGGTTAGGAGAAAACATCGTGGCAAGCATTGTGGAGTTTCTACTAATTGAGTATGGCTATAATGATCGGTCTTTTTCAACTCTTTCTTCCAACTCAGAGAACGGATTTACGTAACAGTGGTCTTTTTGCCAGCCCTAGAATCGTCAGGTTAGCTGTGGAATTGAGATTGGCTTGGAGAAAACATTTCAAGCCCATGTCTCATCTACCGACATCAAGCGTATCAACACCCAAGACTGAATGTCTGTTGCCCCCCTGTTAACAATTGGAGTCCCAAATATGTCCACATCCACGCTTCAGCGCCCCGGCCTTTTCAAAGCAACACAACACTCAGCATAACCTCAGCAATAATTTGATTTTCAACAATATCCTCGACCAACGCTCTTGTCAAACCTGACATCACTCAAAGCTCGGTATTTTGCCAGTGGTGATTATGTCGTCAATAACTCCGCATCATCTCTTCCGAAAGTACCAGTCATAGCTCTCTATTCCATTATAAACCCATGTCCATGGCCTACCTCTTGAATGGGAACGAATGGCACCTTGAAGAGCTCCATCGCCCTTTGCGTGGTTCCCGACCAGTGGGTTTGGAACAATAAGCGCATCTGAGGTGGCCGAGGAAAAACGGTCCGAAGGATTAGATCTCTTTCTACTTTGAACTCAAAGAAAAGATTACTGATAGCTGGTGTAGACATTGAGAGCGGCAATGATCTCCAGGAGGCAGAGGACACCTCCATTTTGGAAAGCTTTGCTAAAGTCGAGATGGAGCATCCTTCACCACGGCAATTTACCAGCGGTATGCCGGTTTATGCGTCGCGGGGCTTTGGCTTGCCGCCGAGCTTCGGCAATGCTGTCCTGAGTGATTTTGGTTTTGCTGTGCGAGGGGATGAAAATAGGAACCATGATGCTCAGACCAATGTGTACAGATCCTCGAAGTAATACTGAAGACGGAATGAAATGTCAAACGAAGTTGAGCAATATTGAACATGCTTCTCAGAACACAAAGACACCTGGGAAAGCTATTCTATTGTCCATATCACACCTGTAGGGTTGTCTGTACACCCTCATTTCACCTCTCGATGGGAACACAGACGTACATAAGGCAAGGGTCATAAGTAACATAGATAGGGCAACCGCATGTTATAGGTCCAGTCAACTCCTGTATCTGTTGAGCAGCATAGTAATACCCCTAGTGTATGCAGAAACCTATCGCTCAAATTCAATTCATTCGTGATTCGTATTTTATAAGCTAGTCTATTTCACAGGCTGTCCGCCAGGGGCAAAGTCCTGTCATCGTGAAAACGTAAGTATTACACCGAATGAGAATCTAGGAAAAGCTAGATAGTCCACTCACGGGAAATGCATCTGTAATGCTGCTCGCCACTCTCTCCACATCCTCAGCTAGACCCTGTACGCCGGCATCCCACTGCCGAATGTGTCGGCCTGTCCCGCCACCGCTCGCCTCGAAGTAGATGACGCCGTCGATCTGGTCGATGCTCCCGAGCAGGCGGCCCTGCTCGACCATGCGCGCGGCATATGCCTCGGCCTTCTCCCCGGCGCTGAATTCGCCGCTCGCCTGTAGGCCCAGGATGGCGCCTAGGGCGTCCGTCTTGATGTTCTCGTACAGCTTACTGGCGGCGACGAGGTTGTGCTCAACGACAGCCTTGTCCAGCACGGTGGTGCCGTCGGCAGTCTGGGCCAGCTGGTGGGGCGCCAGTCGCTCCGAAAAGGCCGCGACCTCGTCTGGGTTCAGCAACCGGTCGAGGAACATCTTTTCGAGAATGCCGAATTCTTCGACAGAGGTGGCGCGATCATCTTTGTACAGTGTGGCCAGGATACGGGAGCGCTGCGGGCCTGCGGGCCCCAGTACGGCGCAGCGAATGGCGGCTGCCAGTGCCTCCAGTCGGTCGGCCTCGTCAACGCCGGCGGCCAGACTGACAGTGAAGTACTCCTGGCTGGCGTCCAGGAAACGACGGTATGAGTCGTGGATGCGCGCCTGCGATAGCCGGAAGTGTAGCTTCAACTCGTGGTCTTCGATCTTGCTAGGAAGATTTTTGATTCGGTTCAGGACCGCCTCCGCGCTCAACGTGTCATCCTCTTCTAGGTAGAGCCGTACAATCCGAACCCACAGTCGCGCTTTAGCATCATCTGACACCAACCGCTGCGAGCTGTCGATGTGGATCCCCCGCAGCGCTTGCGCCGCAAGAATGTAGTCTTCATTTGCCTCGTATGCGTCAGCCAGCAGCTCCCGGAGCTGGGCGTCCTGTTCTTCGACCGATGTAGAGCGCGACTGGAGGAGATTGACGGTGTGTTGGGCGACTTTGATTTGTGTGTCTCTGTCGAGTTTGCGGAGGTGGCTGATGAATGAGTCTAGGATGGGGCGGGCGGCGACGATGCTGATGTCTTCGTTGAGCACAGAGTCAATGTAGAATATAAGATCCTCGGAAATTTGGTCTTCTGGGGTATTCGACACGACGTCTGAGAGGAGGCTGTCGTAGCGGGGAAGCTTGGTTTGAGGACTGCCGGACTGGATCTCCGCCAAAGCGGAGGTCATCTTTTGCGAGGCCATGAGAATGATGACGACAAGAACAAATCCTAGATACGTGTCATGCAATGTTAGAATTGAAGTGGGGTGGGTAGGTGGGAATGATGAGACGCAAAGATGGACAAACAGGTGGTGTAACGATGGGATACTTGGTGGTGCTGATGATGATGGACGACCGTGAGGGCCGCTTATCGATAAGGACGCCGCGCAGCTGTGGGTGCCTGTGTTTGCACCAACATGGCGTCCGTTCGACTACGTGTCTACAACTCGTATTGAACTAGATATTATTAATAGTAAAACAGCCCTGATCATTTGAAGACTCCGTAATTGCTTCTTAAAATCTAGAAATAAAGGATCATTGGAACTGGACGTCAATTGTTTGACTCGTTCAGATCTTGGCAGCCATCTCCTATATTTCCGGCAGTAAATCAGCAACAGTGTAGACTCACGTGATAGCGGCTTATGTCATGTGACGTGAAAACTGCGCTAGTGAAACCTCGAGACGTCCAAAAGTCCAAATCCCCACCAAAATCAAGCCGATCAGTCTTCAAACTGGTCGATCCGAAAGTGATCAATTTTTGGCAGTTGCACAAAGTATCTCAAAATTGGGATTTAAGACTATTGCTAGAATTGCACACAGTAGCTGATTACAATGCACATATTATTTTTGCTCCTTACCCAAGAGCTGTAGAGATTTAAAGGAATAAAGCCTGGCAGCCTGTTCGGGTCACGTGGTACATGAACCGACCGCTGGAGAAGACGTAACCACCGCCTTGGACACCGCCTTAGCTCTCGACCCTCCCGTACCTTAGTAGCGCAGGCAGCCAGGCATGGTTGCATAGCGAAAGCCTCGGTCTCAACATCACGTCACTTTCTCCGCAGACCTCCTTCATCTCATCGAAACATACTTGATATCTCTCTCCCTCGCGTACAGTCGAGTCGCATAACTGTCTAGTATATACTGCCGTAATATATCCTCCATCCTTGTGTGACCGGTCACGCTGGTGTGGCACCATGCCCCCGGTCAAGCCAGACCCCGATGCCGCCTCGCCGTACATCAAGCCCGACCCAGACAGCAAGGATGCCGTCCACGCAGACATAGGAGATGACGATCTGTACGAAGACGCCGGGGATTTGGACTTCACGAACGCCGCGCAGAGTGTGTGGCTGTCGCGAATTCCCCGGTCGCTGTGGCAGAACTGGGAGAATCTTGATGACGATGAGGAGATCCAGGTTGGAACTGTGCGGATTGAAGGACCGCCCAACGACATCAAACGGGTATGTTTCTACTTTGCTATGGGCTCGTTGTCCCTTCGGCCTAATTGAACTGATCTGATGGGCCCGGAATTGTAGGTCAGTCTGCGCCTCAACGAACGGGAGGACAACCGTGAGATCCCCAAGGACTACATCCTCCAGCGGCAGACGATAAACAACGAGAACATCTCACATTCCACGCAGAACACCTATGTGTTCACGGAAAAGGAAATCCCTGGCGGCGACAACCGCATGGTGGTCTTTGGAGAGGCGCGGTCGGCCCTCTACGAATCCATGAAGCGGGACGCGAGGAAAAAGGAACGCAAGAAGAAGTGGGAGCCGTATGTTCGGAGGACAGTACCGAGTATGCACCCATACTGTTTGTTTGGCAGATTTAAGAAGGTGTTACTCATTCATCATAGAATTGACTGCGCTGGTTGGAAGCGTCGGCGAAGAGTTCAACTGCCTCCCCGTTGAGAATGAGGAGTTCCGGATGCTCTCAGAGAAAAAGGCGCTCGAGGCGCTCAAACCCAAGCGGGAGACTGTCTTTATCGACAAGGTCCCCGGGAAGTTGCTCCAGGCGAGAAACCTCCTGCCCGGGGAAAAGAGCGCTTTTGTGGTACGTTTCCCTATATTGCGCTACTGTATCACGCTGCCCCGACTAATATACTCCACAGCAAGCGACAAAGGCCCCCAAGCTCAAGCCCCAGGAGAACAAGTCTACGCGTATGCCGCAGAACGAGCTGCTGGATTTGATCTACCAGTGCTTCCGCGAATACAGATACTGGCCGTTTAAGAACCTCAAGGCACGACTCCGCCAGCCGGAAGCCTATCTCAAGCAGACCCTGGAGATGATTGCCCATCTGGTTAAATCGGGTGACTTCGCCATGACTTGGGAGCTTAAGCCCGAGGCCAAGGAAAGTAACTACGCGAACGCAATGGGGTACGGCGAAGCCAAGGAAGAGCTGCCCCCAGGTACCGATTTGAACTTCGACGAGGGCTCCGAAGAGGAGGCCACCGGCTCGGGCATGGTCACCGATAACGATGAGATGCAATTTGAGAATGTTGTCTAATACAAGGTAGGATCAACCTCTGTAGCATAAGCAAGGCCACGGCACGGCGTTTGGGTTTCCATTCTACTTTCTGGGTGGTATAAAAGTTGCTTTGGAGTTATTCACGGGCCCAGGCCCTCAACTGAACCATACATGGTAGTGATCCAGACTGGTAGATATGTCACTAGAAATGACAGAGTAATTCGAAAGTGAAAAAATAGTAACCAGTAGCGAGTAAAATCCAAGACATCCATAATTGAATTGAGAGTCGTTGTCATCGTCCAGAAATATCAGGCAAGAACGCTTATCAAGTCACGTGCTGGCACTCATTGCGCCACCGCTCGTGGTTCGTCATAAACATCAACTACGACCCGTATTCAGTCAATTGTCTTCTTTGTTCCATCAATTCATCGCATCAGAGAGAGAGAAATCGCGAAGGAATCGAGAAGAAGGAAAAACAACGGTGGATCATTTGTATTAACAGAGGTTGATTATTTTGTAATCAGGCCAAAATGACTGAAGAGCAGGATCTCATGGCCAAGATCAGCCAGCTTGCTGGTAAGTGGCTCGAGGCGCGCTGTCATTCCACATTGCTCATTCCATATAGGCCAGATCAACAGACACAAGCAACATCCTCAGACCGAACCATCGCACGGCGGGTCCCATCACACTTCATATGTGTCCAGACACTCTCGAGCGCGTCCCGGGTGGGCACCATATCGCGGACGACCATACGCGCGTGGGCGGGGCGGCGCGCCTTCGCACCGCAACCGGACGCTCGTTCTTAACAACACAACAGGATCGGCAACTCCCGCGAGCTCAGCACCTTCCACTGCACCTGCGACAGACAATGATATTGAGGGGTCGGCGACGCCCAACGGCTGGGTTGCCAAACGCGATCGCCACATGCAGCTGATCAATTCGGCGATCTATGACAAGGAAGCTCAAGCGCGGGCCAAGGCCATGGAGGAAACTCGACAGGCTAAGTCTCGAAAGAAGGCACAGGCTGAACAGGCCAAAGTGCTTCGCTATGCGCAAGGCTTCGGTAGACAGCATCCTTCTAGCGCTGCGGCGCCGCAGATGTCTACTACCGCTGGGCCGTCGGCTGAGTACCAGGTTTATTTCAATGATATGCCCTTTCGGGTGTCTCGAGGCGGCAGTAAACTCATTCGAGTGTCTGGTGCGGCTCCAGGTGATAATGTGTTTGTCAGGAGAACTAGCTTACCGTTGATAGATGACCCGAATAAGATCAACACCACGCCGAAGAAGGTGACGCTCGCCGGTGTGACTTTCGTGCGGAGCAAAAATGGAAACCTTCATCGTCTTGGGGCGGTGACTTCGAAAAGGTGACGGTTTGTGCGACCCACACCACGAGGTTGGAAGCTCACAACCACTACAGGAAACAAATGCCGAAGAAGAAGAACGAACTGTGTACAAGATTTACCACCACGGGTACCGACGACTTCCCTCCATACAGCCTTCCATTTACCTTTGCCTCTTTGGTATACGCGAATAGCGCTGACACAAGATTTTCGGACTAGGCACTTGCTATAAGGGCCCGACCTGCCCCTACATCCACGATCCCAACAAAGTTGCCATTTGCAAGGATTTCCTCCAGACTGGTAAATGCAACGCAGGTATAAGTTGTGATCTCTCCCATGAACCATCGCCCCACAGATCCCCTACTTGTATGCATTTCCTCCGCGGTCGCTGCGCCAACCCGGAGTGCCGATATGCCCACATCCGCCTGACACCGGGGGCCCCCGTGTGCCGGGACTTTGCCAATTTGGGCTACTGTGAGAAGGGCGAGGCGTGTGAGCAGCGACACGACCACGAGTGTCCGGACTATTCCAACACGGGCACCTGCAATAAAAAGCGCTGTCGGCTGCCGCATATAGACCGGGCCGGTCAGATCAGGAAGAACGCCGCCATCAAGGCCGAGGGAGCCAAGGATGAGGACGAGTCCGACGCCTCCAGCGAGGAAGAAGAGTACGATGAGATCGACTCGGATGACGTTGACTCAGACGAACTGGACGATGAGCCTGAACTCATCGAAGGGACCGGCAGTGGCGAGCTGTCTCAGCAGCAGGATTACATCCGCTTTTAATTTTATTGCCCACTAACTGCACTTCACAGTAACCAGATATGGGGGTTGGAATTTGGAGAAAAGAGAACAGAAGAACAAAAGGAGAAGAAAAAAAAAAGAAAAATGAGAATAGAGGGGATGACTTTGTTATTGGTGGATGCGGTTCAGTAACACATACTCTGATTGTCTCGTGTTGACTTAGCAGTTGATACCCTATTCTTACAGCAAGTTTTTGGTATATGATCATTTGTTTTATTATTCAATTCATGGATGTTGGAGTAAATCAGATCCTAGACTTTCAGTAGTGACGATGCATGAAAATCGTAAACGAGGACATGTGATCCCTTTAAGTGTAAATATATACGATTGAAGCTCTTCATGTATCACCGCAGCACCCTTCTCATGATCATCTTGACAATAGACTGAATTTCCTACTCTAGGAAGATTAGGGATGCATAATATATCATGTAGATTAATTGGTTGAAAACAGAACCGAACCCTCGTCTGAAACGCCATTGTAGTCAGGCCGATCCTCCCACGCCACATTCATATATAGACATGCTTCTTGAATCAAATGTAACCTCTAGCCTCATTCCTTGAAATAACAGATACAGCGAACACGCCACCATTTCCGAACCCAACCTCATCCAATGTACTTAGTCTCAGCGTCTCCTCAATGGGTACTCCCACACGCTGTCAACCGTGCGAGTCCCGAATGATTTCTCCAGCACATGGGCTGCATTCATACTATGATTGCATGCTTTGGATTCTGAATTCAACGATTTGGGATATTGGGTATATGGAAAGTATCTTCAGTGGCGAATGTGTGATTGACATAAGATCTCAGCAGATGAACCCAATACCGCGAAATGAAAAGACACCCAAACGAAGACAGATATTTATAGCCACCAATACACGAGTCTTGAAAACCGATATGTGGAGATATCGCCAACCGGGTATACACAGGCTCGACTAAACTTATACTGATGACCACATCTACCTCCGACGAACATTCCAAAAACCAATCCAGCCGAGTTACTCGTCTTGCCAACGGTTTGAGCAGATCCCGAAGCTGGTTTGCATAATCCAAGACCGTCAGTTATTAGACCCGGCTCCAACCGGAGAGGGCATGCAATGCGCTGGTGTGGCTTCTCCGCTTATACATGGCAAACGCTCTGTGCGCCGTTCAAACGCCCTGGGGGAGTTGACTGTGGGTGGTTTGCAGTAAACGGCGGCTGTTGGGCCTGGATGCATTCGTCTGCTTGTTAGTTGGTAACTCGGTGTCTGGGAGGAGGTGATCTGGGTGGTTTGGATGGGTGATATTGCCACCTGGGGCGAAAAGGAGCGTCGGCTGCTCGCTTGGGTGGATGTTTTATGAGGTTCGGTACCTACTTGGTAGATCTACCTCAGATATGGTTCGTGTCTTGGAGGGAGAATTCACGTCTCGCAATGTGCATGGTAATCCCTGTATGGTGGTCTGCATTTCCGGTCCATCTGTACTGCTGTTGCTGTTGCTGTTGCTGTTGCTGTTGCTGTTGCTGTTGCTGTCGGCAGTATGATTCTTCAGAATGGATGGGGAACAGGACACTTGCAGTTTTGGGTTCGGCTCTGCACCTGGTGAGATGGAACAGCTGGCTGTTGGCGCTTCTTACTTGACTGTATTGGCTAGGGTGGTGCATGATGCACGTACCGTGTATCAAGCTGGCAAAGGCTGATTTGTAGAAGTAGTTGATACCCGGTTTCATCGTGAGGATGAAACAGCAGTTGTTCTGCATCGGTGTTCAGGCACTACGGAGTACATACTTATCAATCAGAGTCGTTCACTTGGTAGGGTATCTATAGCTACATATGGAGCTCCGGCGTTGGACATTGAATCTCCTGCAGTAGCCCTCGTTTACTCTACTCTCTTCTACCGATTTGTGGAAGAACAGTGCCAACTGTACATTCTTACGACTTTGGCCGGGAGCATACTGATGTGCAGGGTTTGGTGAGGTAGTCTTGCTTTGCATTTGCCACGAGTTGCTGGCATGGGTGGAAGGTTTGTCTATATCGACTTCTTGCCTATATCGACTTCTTGTCTATATCGACTTCTTCATGTTTGTGATTACGTCTACGTCTACCCCAGTATTTTAAGAAGCTCGGGCTCGTGACTATGACGATACTGGGTCTCTGATTGGGCTTTTCCATAGCCTGGGAGCCAAGCATAGAGAAAGAGAAGCGATAGGATAGCAATACAGCTTCCAGGCGAGATCAAAATCAACATCAAGAACAAGTCTGCGATGATTCTCCCAGTAAGGTGGACTAAGAAACTACAAACGGTGGTTTCGATTTGGCTGTTTGGCACCAGAGTCGACCCATGGTGTTTCCCAGCCATATCTATGACCATACTGATAGTGGCGACTTGGATATCTTGTCTTGAGGATATTGCAACTCTACAAAAGAGATATACTGGACGAGGTAAAACCAATAGCATAAACCCAGAGTGCGAGCTACAATAACAGTCTACCAGTACTCTAAACCAATACCAGTTCTCTAATCCAAGGACAAACAAAATCGCAGAGCGAAGCCACAACACCCCCTCCACCTCGTCCTCTCAACAGTAACAACCAGCAAGTAAGAGAAAAAGGTCTAAAGCAGCACCCCCCAAATGAGTCATAACCATAAGCTCAGATCCTCCAGAACTCAGGTAATGAAACCAGGTACAACACACAGGCAAGCCAACCCCGACCGCCCACCTCAGTGAACCTATCGGCGCTTCCTACCCTAACGGCCCTAACGGCCCTGCTTCTTGAGTCGTGACAACCTCTGGTAGGCCTACATGCAACCGTGGAGTTAGGCTAAGTGGAGGCAAAACATTACTTACTACCTTCTTGCTTACTAGGAGGGTAGAATAGGTAGGTAGGTAAGTAAAGTAGCTACCAGGGAAAAGGAAGCGATCCGATCACTACTGCGCTGCAATGTGATGCACTGTAACTGCACTGCACTGGCCTTTCCATCTGTGCCTGACGCATCTCACCCCTTGTCCTGTGTGCCTATTGGCTGGTGGGCTCGCCTCTATTTGATTTTTAGTTTATCTTATGATTTTGGTTTGAGGTGGTTGATTACTGTTATGTGGTTTTGTTATTATTCTTGCCTACCCGATGGCCAGTCACGGCTGGGATGGGATAGGAAATGATGGCTTCTGGGGAAGAGACAGGTTGGTTCCGATAGGGGGAGCGTGGGAGAAGGTTATGGGGTGGTTTGATTATTCTGGTTATTGATTTAATTTTGATACACTGGGCTATTTAATTCAATTCTACTGTCTATATAGATACATTGGTAGGGCGACGGTATAGACTGCCCTTGAGGTAGCACTTCCATCACCGCTAAATTGCTGTATCACTTCAATGTCTAGAATAGAGATGCTACAGAGTACTTTTGAATGGTAATATTGCTTATAGTAATATCTGGTATATACTATTTATATCTACCAATATCTTTTCTCTAATTATTATGATTAGGTGCAATTATATCCCTTCTTTGTACGCATAGCCATTAGCAATCAACCATAAGCTTGTATTCATAGACATATACTTATAAAATAACCAAAACACAGACCACTCCCGTACTTACTAGCACAGCCAAAATCCAAAGCACGTTGCGAATGATCAGCAGCAACAGAAGACCTACCTTAAGCCATGCAGAAGCCAAAAAAGCCCATGTTGGGCCACAACCCATTGCATCATGCTTATGCACACGAGTCCGAGTCCTCGCGCATCACTCTTCATTACTACTACCTTACTAACCCATAAGTGGTTATTAGTTGACTAACCCTCTGAATAACTTACCAACCCCTACCCCGTAGTAAGTAATTACTATCTCTTGTAATTTATGTATTATCTGTGGGTGTCAACTGACTGGCAGATTGGAGACGTCCCCACTGTATTTTATGCGTGCTATATTAGGCTGTACTGCGATGCTAGTACTAGCTACTGCTACTGCTACTGCTACTTGCTTAGTACTCAGTACTTAGGAATTAGCAGTTCTTAGCTACTGCGATTGACTGGTTGGATCCGCGGCTGGTGGACTGACTAATTGCGTGGTCTGGTCGGCGTTTCTGGTCGTCGTCGTCGTCTTGTCGCCGTTGCCAATATGGCTGGTTGTTGTTGATGATGGAGATCCATTCGGGAGGGGCGGTTCGTTCAGTTCGCTTGATGGATGGATTCTTGTTTTGGAGTGATGCTGGTTGGGATGGTTGGAGGGAGTGAAGATCGTAATTTATGGTCTTTGGGGTTGTTTTTCACTTTATTTATCGATTTATTTTATCTATCTATCGATTTATTCTGGTTTATTTGAAGAATGTCTATACCGCCAGAGTGAGTCACAGAGAAGACCATATCTTTGCCGGGAACTAGCGAGTCAGTACGAGTAACTTGGTAGACGGTGCCCGGGGGTCTCCGGCACAAATCACAATTTCATAATTATAGTTAATAATTATCCAATTCCGTTTCTCGAATGAATCAGAAGAATGGAACGAAAGAATGGAACGAAAGAGAGAGAGGGGCGCGGATATGCTAGTAGCCCCAGCCTCCGCTCCACTCAGCAAGTCAAGAAGTTAGTCGCAAGATGGATCCATTTTTCTTTCTACACCGCCAGAACGGCCCTCGTCATCAACTCTGTTGCCTCTCCCTTCCTATTCCTTCTTCCTCGGCGGTGCGAGGGTGCAAATCTCCGAGTTCCCTTCGCATGGGCGAAAGACAAAGACAAAGGCCATGTGCGACGGACGGACGGACGGACGGCACATGACGGTCTGACTCTCTCCCTCGCACACTGACTCTCTCATTTCTTGGCTTTTACATTTTGTTATGGCACCGGTTGGTGGACTTGACCGGACGGATCAGTGGCGAATGGATTATGGTTGAATTGGATCCGTCCATCCTCGTCTGGTATCTTACTTACCATACTGTCGGAGCCAATGCCGTGCAGATCTGCAGTTTTTTTCTATTTCTGTACGGGTTTCTTGGATGCTGGTCTTTGCTGTCGACACTTGATTTGAACTCTGTAATTGCGGGCCGGAGGGATTCGTAGACCTTTTCTTTTCTTTTCCTTCCCTTCCTTGTTGAAGGGGGGAGAGGCGGGATCTGAACCCAGACATACATGCGTTTATTCAGACGATTATGGGGATTGACTATGTCGTATCCTGGGGTGATACGTAGACGCGCAGGTAGAGGAAGAATTGTATGGGGTATGTAGGGTGTAATCTGATCCATATGGCGCGATGCACAGCTGTTGGGTGTGACTTGATTTGATCGTTTCATTTCCTCCAGTCAACTTGGGTTGGTGGCATGCTCAATTCCACACGCGATTGTCGCGAGTGCCGGCATCAATTCTAACAGCACGATACCGAATCAATCATTCAGGCTTGAAGAGCATCATCTTTTGGACATGTATGTAGACCATTCGGTATGTGCATCGTGAAACGTGGCATGGGTGTATACGGCCGACAGGGCAGACGTTGGAGTCTGGTTGACAGTGCAGCATCACCGAGGACAGGAGACCGACTGGCAGAAACTGAAACGCGGACGAAATGCTGACGCCCCCTAAGCTCGCAGCCCGGAGGATGCTTCTGCTGCTTCGAGAAGGCCGCCGGCCAGAGGGTATGTGTGAGTCACACCTTCCACAGTCTAAGATACTATGTACCGGCTGGGTTGGGCAGTGGGTCGGGTTGACTGTCGTGTCTTTGTTTCATCTTCGAGCTTGTCTGCTTAAGTGGACTTGGGTTTTAGTCTGGGGATATTATTGGTGGTATGTTGTATTATCTTATGGGGATGGTATTGGATAAGCAACAGTTGCTAAGTGGTACCTGTTGGTGATACCCCGTTTGGGCAGGTCTGTTGCTCCCGTTACGGCCAAGACGGTGATTTCATGAAGCGGTGGAGGGGTTCGTTCTAGAGTGTAGTGTCTCAGGGTGCGATGTGAAATCAGGTACGGGGTACACGTTGCAGAGGAGAGATGCTGGATCAGGGGCATCGCAATGGGATTGGACAGTGAAGAGTGAGGAAGGTCAACCACGGTGATAATGTCGGCCGACAAGAATAGATGTGACTCAACGATGAACTTCGGCAATAGTAGACTCTAGCTCTGGTGACCTCATGAGCATCACAATTTCAAAGAACAGCGCAACACCGTATCGAATCCTCCGTTGCCAGTGATGCTGAACGGTCGACGATAATGAGATGGTAGTGGTGCGCCATGTCATACGAGTGCCCCTCTCTCTCCCCCCTACCCCTCTCCTCCCCTCCCCGATATCCGGATAAACATTTCCACCCGTTTCGGTCGATCCCCTCGACCCAAACTCGCCCCGTCTCTGCCTGAGAAAGGGTCGGTCTGAAACGCAGGATCGCACCGGCATGATGACATCGTTGAGCGGAGTCCCCGCGTACTTCCATCTGGGTCTTTACCACTTCGAGACAGGGTCTGCCTCCCCGGTCTAGCAGCCTTCCCGGGGGTGGTCTGAGCTGAGCCAGGTCTGGCTGGCTGGCGGTTGAATACGGAGTGATGCAATCTATCCGTGCTGAAAGAGCAACTGGATTGATGGGTTGAGACAACCCTCGAGTCTACAAAGCGGATGTTACCGTGAAGGGTAAAAATCAAGGATGAAACATGGCAGAACAAGGCATTTCAGCATGCCTCTACTCGATCGGTCATATCGATGTCTGGTTGTCAATCCAATCTGGATCTGCCGGTGCTTTCCAGGGTGCATCTGGTGCATCTGCCCTGCTTCCGCGGTACATCCTGTCATCGCCCGAATCGGTGGACGGGGCAGCACGGGGACCGTTCTCCTTGCCTTACATTGTGATCATCGAGGATGGATTGATGGGGACATGAAGATTTTACCGGTTTGGGTAGTAGTCATCTTCACTATACTAGACTATGCTGCACTAAGTTATTCCAGACTTATGACCGACTTTTCTGTGTACACTACTATCCTGTATAGTGGATCTCTGGATCTCTCGCCCGGGCCGGGCCTGTGTACCAACGATGGTCGTCTCTGGGGCATGGATACCGTGGATACCCTTGTTCTTTCTCTCCTCCTTTTTCTCCTTTCTGATGTCTGATTTCTTCCGTTCATTATAATCAATTTTTACTCTATGAGACATCAGTCGGATGATACAGTAAGCATGGTCTATCCTGGGAAGCCTTCCCTGGTAGGTCCAAAAAGTCCCAAGATGGCCATACCAGACCATACGACCCATCATTACAGCTATATTTAACCCGTCACACCATGTATAGAAATGATTGGCCGTGGGGAGACCCCCTCCCGTCGAACATTCTGTCCATCTGATCAAGTGTTCCGTGCCCCTCCTACGTCCACCCGTATGGTCTTGTCATGTCGCTGTATTTTACTATCTTCCTTAGTATCAGCATGGACATAACTCTGTACTTCTCAATGCCCCTTGGGTCGATCATGAGTGATGCCATGGCCCAGGCGGAGCGCACGGACTCTTTCCTTCTTTTCCTTATGATTTATTTATTGAATTATTTTATTTTGATTTGTATTATCCTATGCTGAATCCTCATTTTGGGCACCATCTAGTGAGGCCAAGAATCGGCAGGGCCGGTTGGGTCAGGTACCTAGTACTTTCTGATCTGAACGTTATGATGTTTGAAAGATGCTCAATTCCAATCACCGAGGAATCCCTGTGATCTCCTCGTAGTGGTAGTCTAGTACTAGTCGACTAGTTGTGGACTACTAGTAAACGATGTATCGGCAATACAGATCGACCGTACCCGTGCGATAGCAATGGATTTGATAGATGCGATAGGTTCTCGATAAGGCTGCCCCACTGGAGATGGCGGTAATATTGTTCCATGGTTCTATGGAGAATACTTGGTAGTATGGAGTATACGATTCATGTTATGTGTACGGAGTATATACAAGGTAGTAGTAGAGTAGTTTCTAGTGATTCTATCTAATTTGATGTAGAATCTAGATGTCAATCTAGATCTAGGGTTTCCAAGCTGTGTAATGTTGATAATCTCACAGAAATCAGACCTTAGAGATGAACACGAGAGTTCACCACAGAGTTAGACGCAGAGTTAAAGAGTGATAGACTAGGTAAGGTATAGGCAGGTAGATTAATCATACAGCTGCAAGTCTGCCCAACGAAGCATCCAATGACAGGCAGCCGTCTAGCTCGGGAACCATAACAAATCGCTTTAGACTTTCCCGCTGACCGCTGGACTTGATGAGCCTTTGCTCTCCATGTCGGCCCATCGTTCTGTATTCTGTGATTCTACAGTATTATTCTCTTATGTATTTCTATATCTTTGTATTATTTGATTAATTTGATTTATTTTCTCTTTTGAATTTTTCCTTTTTTTTTTTTTTGAATTTATGATAGACTCCAATTTTTAGATTTTATTTATTTATTTACTGAATATATGAGAATTATTCTAATGACTGATCCTCTATCATGATGATCCGGTAGCCTTGGTCTTAAAACTAAAGGATCACTGAAAGAATCGTTCATGATATATGATTCCCTCTTCCCTCCTGGTCACTTGCTCTCTTTCCCCTCTCCATCAACATCATCATCTTTCAACCATCCAACTCAACCTAGAAAACTCTCTACCTGAGAGTCTCGGTCTCATCCTTTTACATTGACGACTCTTCTTCTTTCCCTCTCCCCACTCATCTTTCTTCTCCTCTTTGAGACATCCTACTTCTCTTCTCTTGCCTCCATCGTTACACTTGATTCCTCCTGCAACCATCCCCAAACCCCGCACCCTGGACCTTTCGGCCTCTCTTTGCCTCATCCAGACCAAAGGAAATTATTTTCAAGAAAAAAAAAAACGAAAAAAGAAAAAAGAGGATAATCCATATCGGACACACCGCCTCTTCCTTCCATAAATCGACCTGTTCGCTCTATCAACCAACATCCCCATACCAGCATGGCGAGATATTCTCAGCCAGCCTTTGATTTTTATCAACAATCTCCCTCCACATTAAACGCAAAGCCCTCATATACGGAAGACGACGAGATGAGTGTATTAGACGACAAGATCTTGGACTCAACCTCCCCGGAACTGGCCTCGTCCGTCGGCGACCACCGACGGTCGTCTTACGAACAGGCCCCGGAGGCTTTTGCCCATCGAGATTCCGTCTGGTCCGACTTCCCCCAACAGACCCGTCATGAGTCCGCCCACCTCGCTCACCCGCTTTTTGAATCTGCTCCCAACCCCTTCACCCACCCGTCCTCGACATACGGTCACCAGGCATCCTGGCAGCTCCCCAAGGACTCTGGTTCGTGCACTCCCGCCGCCATGTATGAGCCCTTCCCCTCCGATCTGGACAACAGCTCTTCAGCCCCCTTCTCCGGCGGTGCTGTGGGTCCGGTCAGCTCCATCAATGTTCCCTCCATGTCATATCGTGCGGGCTTGAACTTCCCCGGTGCCGTCGCCATGTCCCCCCAGTCCAGTCAGGGCTGGATGCCCGCCGCCACGGATATCTCCGACTCCATCACCCGTCCCACCAAGAGCCCTACCTACCGACATGGCTCGCCGTTGACGGTACGACGGGACGGTATCCGGAAGAAGAACGCTCGTTTCGAGATTCCGGCGGAGCGCACGCTCAGCAACATCGACCACCTGATCAGCCAGTCCACCAACGAGGAGGAGATCAAAGAGTTGAAACAGCAGAAACGCTTGTTGCGGAACCGTCAAGCTGCGTAAGTTTCTCTTATTTTTCTAAATATCTCTTCTTATCGATCGCATTCTAACGGATGCAGCCTGGATTCCCGTCAGCGGAAGAAGCTCCACACCGAGAAGCTTGAGGAAGAAAAGAAGCAGTTCACCCAAGTCATCAACGACCTTGAAGAGGAACTGCAGAATATGAGGCTGCGCGAAGCCGATCTGCTCCGCGAAAAGGGCGAGTGGATGGCCACCCGTGAGGAGGTCTCGCAGTACCTCGCCAGCATGCACATGGAAAAGGATGAGATGATCCGGGTGCACACGTTGGAGACCGCAGACCTTCGCAAGAAGAACAACATCCTCAAGGAGACGGTGGAGAAACTGGAGCGCCAGGGTCGGTCCGCCGCCCCCGCCAACGTCGGCCCCGACTTCTCCGAGTTCGAGAGCATGATGGACAGCAGCCCGTGGGAAGACTTCACCATGGTCAACAGTTTGTCCCTGGATGCGGATCCCGCACCCCAGCAGTCGATGGCCGTGGCGACAAACGAGAAGCCCACCGACCGCCCCGCCAACAGCGACTACCCCTTCAGCTGGAACGCCTTCTACATGTGTCTCCTCTTCGGTGCGTTTGTGGCCTCCAACAACAACGCCTTCTCCTCGCGCGCGATCCCCCAGATGTCGGAGGAGTACCGTGCGGAGTCGGCCAACGTGCTCAAGGCAGTGCTGTCCGCCACCCCGCCTGAGCTCTCGTCGGCCGGCAACCCGGCCGGCGCCCCGCTGCCGACCACCATCAGCGGCGCCGAGATGGCCCAGATGACCGGGGGCGCCGCTCCTACGTCGAATCTCGACGAGTTACACAATACGTTGACCATGGCCACCAAGGAGCAGGAGCAGGAGCAGGTCTTCTCGCTCAACCCCGACCAGTACAACTCCTTGACGACCTTTGAGGACACGGACCCCAGCTACAAGTCGCAGCAGCAGCCCACCAACCTCCAGCAGGCCCTGGCGGCCATGCGGGGCAATGCCGTTCAGAACCGCGTGCCATCCAAGGCCGCCTCGGACGTGTACTCGCGCTCGCTGATGTGGGATCGCGTGCCCGACAAAGTCATCCAGGATTTCCGACGGATGGTCCAGGAGTATGGCGGCGCGACACCCGTGAAAGAGGAGAACCCCGGATTCGCCCAAGCCTGAGTAGTAACCGATAGTCCCAACTCCCGCCCCGCCCCGTTGTCCAGAAAACAAAAAGATAAATCTGCCATCCTGCCCCCCGCCTGCTCCGCTATTCATCCTTGCTCGGGTTTCTGCTTCCAATCTCGCCTCTCTTCTGTCCTTAACCATGAATTATGCCTACGACCTACGACTGTTGACCAGAAATTAGCCAGAAATTAGCAACATTATGCATGCATAGACAGCCTACCATTCTTGACCTGTTTACTGTTTCGACTGGATATTTTCTTGACCGACTTAGCCTTTGATGACTTACGTGACCAACTTAGCGCTGTGCTTATTACTTTTTCGCAACTTCGGATTTTTCGGCGTATATACTGGATTTCCTTGCTCTTATCGTCTCCGGGAATCGGACCCGGCAAATGGATGCCATGGACCATCATACATAACACAGTGATTTGTGTATATTCTCTCTACTTCTTCTGCGTGTTATTTATCATCGTTGTTTATGCTTCAGGGCAGCACGGGTTGAGTACAATGCTCGTTGCTGCGCGGAGCTCGGCACACAGTACGTGGCTTTGGGATGGGATTTGTCTAGCGATTGGCGTTCTTTGTTTTTCTTCTCTGTTTTCCAGCTTGAGCGAGTTTGATTTCTGATTTTGATTCTATTCTGTTTTGATTTGATTTTTTTGCTTGGTTGCATTGCGAGAGTGGGCTGGAAGGGCCGAGGGCGGCACCTCTTATGATTGTTATGATATGACCGGCATGCTTACGACGACGGGATGTCCGTTAATGTCTTATACGTTTGATGTGATTTTTCATTTTTTTTTTCTGGACAGCCGGGCTTCCCCAGTCTGGTGACCCTTGGGTTTTGTCAGAGCACCTGAGTGAGTGCCTGATTCACGTTCTTTACCACATTTCCTTTGTTACTTCTACCGACTACTGTCATCCATCCATCTGAGCATGGGACAGATACTTGACATTCTGGCATCCTCGATATGGCGAGCGAGCGAGATTGACTTGGGCTGATGAGCCCGTCCACTCTTTACAAAGATATATATCTCCTTTGTTGATTGACTGAATTGGTTGACTGGGTTGTGACTGGGGTTTGCATTGTATATATGGCCCTTACTACTTCTTGTGGTGTGGTGTGGTAATGATGGTCCAAGATCGGTTCTTGAGCATTAGACTCTTCTTTATTCACGTAAATGGCCTAATCTGTACTATCTACGTAGTGGTTTACTCAAGTACAAGGTATTATCTACAAATCTGCAGACCCTGAGCGGGGTTGGGAGTTGGGGGAGGTGGCATGAGGGAAACGACACCGACATCTCACATGACAGCATCCCCTGCACATGTCTTTCTTTTTCCAGCCACACAGCACACAGTACACGGTACACAGCATTGACATACACATACACATACACATACAGCTACTGCATATAGTATGCAGGGTAAGGTAGGTAGTTAGTAGGTGAGGTGAGGTAAGCAGTTTGTGCATCTGACCTGACCTGACCTGGCTTGACCTTTGATTACGGAGTGGAGGTACTCTGTGGTAGTACTTCGGTAGGTGGGTCTGTGGGTGGGTGGGTAGGTGAGTATCAGCACTGCCTGCTTGCTTGCTTACTGCCTGATTGTTTATATTTGACCTGGGTACTCGTATAGGCTGTGTAGGCTGTGTACTTCAGAGTAGATTGTGTTTGGGGAGGATTATAGGGAACCTAGTAGGTAGGTAGGTAGGTAGGTAAGAAAAAAGGACAGACTCTAGGGGTACTGCCACTATACCGTTCTAATTGTTTACACACTTGACTGATTCAACGGAGTGAGGTACCTGAGTAGGTAGGTAGGTGCCTAGATTTATCTACTTTGCCGAATTACGAGACAACCCAATCGTACTCCTTATATTCAAGTCTAGTATTTGAGGAGAGGTTGGTATGGTGGGGTTTACTGACTGCTGGTGTATGTGTTGGATAGTCATGGTAATAATGTAAAATGAAAAACATTATTAGGGTTTCAGTTGCTAGTAGATTACATACATGGTGGGGTGAGGACTTTGAGAGTATCTGTGTCTGTCTGACTGCTGTCGTCCTCTCGTAAAGAGAACAATAGATCAATGGGAAAAAATGGCGGGGGAAGTATCATCCAACATACGATCAACTCGGTCGAACGTCACCCGGTCAAGACTGTTCCTTACGTTCCCCTAACGTACGTAGTAGTTCCTTTTCCAATAATAGCTGCAGTGGTTTGTCTTCCGTCTTCCGGTCTGTGCTGAAGAACGGCCTGTTCGCCAGCCCGCACTATGTTGCACCAGATACATACCATACCCATCGTGTTGGATAGTTATTTCTTTTTCTTTCCTTCTTTTTTTCTTTCTCTCGCTAATTGAACACCTCGTATTTGAATTCCCTGGTTTTCGGGTAGAGCAGGGCAGAGACAGGGCAGAGCAGAGCAGAGCAAAGCAGAGCAGACAGAGCTTGCAGGTTTCAGCTCCACCATCCACCAAGACGAGGCTGCAAGTGCGAAGCTCTCGACTGGCTGGCTGCTGGCTGCTGGCGGGAAGAGGGCCAGCCTACTGTTTCGGATTGTACTTTTCTTTCCAGATCCTAAGACTCCCGAGTCAGCGTGGGTTGATTACCTTGTTTAGGTGGTGGGTAAGTGGGCGGGTAGGTGGGTGGTGGATGGTAGGTGGAGAGAGAGGAATGTGGTTGGTTGATGCTTCGCATGGCGCTGATGCACAAGGATCCGTGAGAGCCTATCAATTGGGCCACTGCCAAGCATGACTGACTGTTCTACTGTACGTAGACACAGACCCCCTCCCCTCTCTTCTGCGGGTGATGTTGAGTGTAGATCATCTGGGGATGATCATGCTTTTTCGTATGGGGCGGTGATATTATAGGTAGTGAGGCGTAGAAAGAGGGGGTAGGGTGGTGGATAGTGAGGAAATTAGTAGGCGCTGCCAAACGTACCATGAATTTCCCACTAATTTGCTCCCTTTTTCCTCGGCCAATCGGTAGTATTTGGCTGCTGCGAACTAGTTCATTACTTATGGTCAGTAAAAGGTACCATGGTGAGCCTGCGGATGATATGCTATTCAAGCCGCAAGTGAGGCGGATCTTAGGTAGATAGGCATTGATGCCCGAGCCGCGGATCTTGTTTCGAAGATGGGCAAATCACGGCGACAATTGGGATACGGGACTATCGGATGATTCAATAATCAAACTGACCTTGTTCTTCTTCCCCCCAAATCCCTCCAGGTAGCACCAGGCTACCTCGTTCATGGCGTCCGTGTCGCCCAGGTTCGCCGCCGTCTCGAAGTACTGTCGCGCTGCCATCGGGTCCTTCTGCACGCCCCAGCCGTTGCGGAAGCAGTTGCCCAGTTCGAAGATCGCGAGTACCAGCTCGCCTTTGGCGATCCCCCCTTTCTTCATGCCGGCTTGCAGGGCTTGAGACTCGACTGTCGCAGAGTTGGTCGCTGCTGCTGAGAGGTAGGTGATGGCTCGCTCTGGATCTTCGGGACAGCCCCAGCCGTGTCTGTGATCGCTTCGTTAGAATGGAATGACCCTTGAGGCCTGGGGTATGGGTGGATCGACAGCCGTCGCACCCATAGACAAGCGAAGATAGGTCTCACCTCAATGCTAGCCCGTAAAGCACTTGACTCAGCGAGTTGTTAGCACCGTACGGATCTGCGAGCTTCCGAAACATCTCTGTCGACTTTTCTAACTCTGTCGCATACAGTATCAGCACAAGTTCATCCTCCTCCTGTGATCAGTCTTACCGCCAACCTCGTGAAGACGAATCGCCTCTTGGATATTGATCTATATTCTGTCAGATCTTGGGTGGTGTGCATCCTCAGTACAATACACAACTCACATCCCCTTCCGCATCAACACCACTCCGACTGGAGCTTCTCGATCGCGACGAACCTGGCGATAACCCAAGTTGCGGATTGCCCTGCGCTAGCATTGTCGCCCGCTTCTCCCATAACGCTTCCCTATCCTGCTCAGACCCCGCATCCGAGGAGATCTGAGGCAGATCAGATGGTATATGCACAGAGGGAGCGCGGTTGCGCGAATTTGGCCGGTCCAGGCGCAGCAGCTGTGACAGTCGTCGCGGACGGGTCGTGGAAGGCGTCTCCGGAGACAGGGGTTCGCTCGGCGGCGAGGAGCGATGAAACGGGTTGAATGACCGTCGAGGCGACGACGGGGGTTCCGCATGATGAGCGACGGTAGGCGGCTTGATGACTTCATGCGTCGTCGTGTCCGATCGGATAAAAGTGATGTCGGGTACGGGGCTCACCGACGCTGTTGGGATGCCCGTCGCATACTGCCCACTGTCGGGAACTCCGAGCCTCTCCTTTTTCTGAAGGATGTCGCGCAAAGGCATGACGGCCTTTTCCGTATGTATCGAATAATAGATGGATTGTTTGCGACGGCGGTGGCTTATCGCACGAGGTCAGATTATCGCGGGGTGTGGGGGCGAAGCCCTATTCAAAGTAGGGTGGAAATTACTAGGCGTCCTCGTGCAGAAACTGTGGAAATCAATAAAGATAGAATGAAATCAAGAAAGAGATGCCATTAAAGGAAATTCAAGAGGCGTGGAATGAGCAGGTGTTCGGATCCTGAAATAGAACCATGACCCCAGGCAGCCCAAGCCACCTCCATAATGGGGTTCTATTTGTGGCAGGGCACAAGGCTGGGGGCTGTGTCCAGAGTATACGGTTTGTCCTTGGTGCCAGTGATTAGCACGGACTACCGCGTGATATTGATTGATGTTTCGGGTTCATCCATGGATGGCGGCCTGTCCCGGCCTCTGATTGCCCGGTTTTGGTTATTTCTATTCATGGTTTGATGAAGCATGTCGCACATAGACAATGCTCTCGAATCTGCTTTTGTCCGTTTTCCAACTGTTGATCTATATGTTAAAAGGGTAGGAATCCCTAGGGCTATGGCCATTAGACCAGCAGTTCGAGACAAGTGGACACAAACTACTCCCTAAAGAGAAGTTGACGCACGCCAGAATTTTATTCCTCCTTTTGGGTTGCATATATTTGTCAGCATGTATACGGTTGTTATGCATATCAAACGGTCCATCCTCGGAAACTTCAGAGTTTTTGATAGGATATCGTAGATGATTTCTTGGTTTCTCTCGCTCTTTACCACTGTCATTTTATTTCTATAGCTATTCTCCCTGCTCATACTTGTGGGCTACTTGTCTTATGTAAGATGAATATCTATGATAAACAAGAAACTAGACAAAATGCTATACCTACCATCATTGTGGATTACCTCAAAGGGGAGCAACACATGTAATACTCTCGGTCTATCAACTAATGGAATGAAGATCTTGAAACTGATGCTACAATTACAGCCATTCATTAGATTGGTTTTCTCAAACAGTATAATGAATTGTCTAATTTAGCACAGAAACTGGTTTAATTTGTACATGGTGCTAATAGTGAAGCCGTCATTCCCAGTCCGTTTACTGGGCCTTGGCAGACATGATGCCTACAATTGATCATTAGTAATTGATCAGACGAAGAAGAAGAAGAAGTGCTGAACTTACGCTCCACATCGGCAACGCTCTGGGAGAGGATCTGCTGGAGAACCTTGGGGCTCTCAAGCTCCTTCTGGATCTTGCCGATGATGGTGTCGGCAAGCTCCTTCTGCTGGCGCTGCTTAACCTGGCCCTCGTAGCGGACCCACGAGTCCAGAACCTGCTTGGCCTCGTGGGCCAGGGCAGTACGCTGCTCGAGCTCGTAGGCCTGAGCCTCGAGCTGGGCGGTTTCCTTCAACACTTGTCAGCGACCCCTCTTTGATAGTCTGTGGCACGAAAATTTGGGACAGGAAAAGATATATAGAATTACCTTGGAAACAGCAAAGAGCTGCTTGGTCAGGTCAACAACGCCGGACAGCTCCTGGACGTTGGTGATGCGCTGCTTGACAGCGTCGGTGTGGTCAGCACGGGCGGAGTTCAGGATGTCCTTGTACTTCTGGACCTGGCCCTGAGCCCACTCGCTGTACATGGGACCACCGTACTTCGCAGCGGCAGTGAAGACGCTGAGAAGACAGAAAGCAGCCACGGTTTCCTCGTTCATGACGTAGAGTTCGTTGCTGATGGCGGCAACCGAGATACCGGCAGCGGCGGAAAGGAGGGCGGTCTTGGAGACCAGCGAGTTTCCGGGCACAGCATCGAGGATGGACTGGGCCTTCTTCTTGGGGTCCTCGGTGGGGACGTTGGAGTTGAAGCGAGCCGCGGTCAGGTTGGCAGTGACGGGAGCGACAGTGCGCGAGGAGAGGGTCGGGCGGAGCCGGGCAGCACCTATCGGGAAGGTTAGAAAGCATATTCAAATGGTCAAATGTATTCTAGCGAGTCGGTTATGGCATACCAGCGGCGCTCTTAACCAAACGCGAAGCCATTGTTGCAGAGGGTAGACCAGGTCAGGATGTGAAGGGTGAACGGAACTGAGGAGTTGAGACTTGAGGTTCTCGGGATGGCGCTTTGGGCGGTGCGGCAGACACTAACCGCTTTGGGTTTGGTCCCGACATCGGAAAAACCGCTAACCGAGGATCTTCAAAAATTCATGGTTTCAGCAACACGAAAAAGCACCGGCAAGAGGACTTTTCGCCAGACACGCTTTAAATCACGATGCCGTCTCTTGTGGATGGAACCTCAAGCTCGAAAAAGAGGAAGAGCGTCAAAAATGCCACCGCTCCCTCGTCGAAGCGCCGCGCAGTCGCCGAGACCGACGGCCCTGATGCGATGGACGACCTCTTGCGCTTGGAGGAACAAATATCGGAGTCACGAAAGCACTATAACAACATCGCAACGTTGATTTCCAGACTGGGTGCCGATGAGGACCCAAATCTGGCCGTGGCAGTGTCGCTCTGCCGTGTTTTCAGCAGGCTGATCGCCAGCGGACACATGACAGAGGCAAGCCATTCCGCTGAAAATGAAAAGATTGTCGTCGCATGGTTGAGAGAGCGCTGTCGCGAGTACCAACGGTCGCTGGCCGGTATCATTCGCAAGGGCGACGCATCGTCTCAGGTTCGTACCCAGCCCGCACTCGCCTGTCGCGGATTATACCTAATGTCTTGCAGATCACCGCCTTGACGCTAGCCATGCGCCTTCTCAACGAACGTGCTACACATTTGCACGGCGAGGATATACAGGTGTGGATATCAGGCTTCTTCAAGAACATCGTCGAAGCAGTCGTCGAGGCCAAGGACGGACAGGCACTGCGGGCGGAGTTTGTCGAGAAATTTGCGAAGCAGTACGAGGACGTGAGATACTATACCTTCACGCAGATCGCGTAAGTTATCCTTTACACAAGCCCTTTTCCGGACGAAAGTTGCTCACGATGTCTGTTCCAGTGAGTACGCATCCACCGAGAGAGACGAAGAGACCCTCGACGCCATCACTGCCATCATCTCAGCGATCGATACCGTCCCCGAGCCGCAGCACAAATTCCAAAACTTCTACTCCAAAGCCAGCAAAGCAAACAAGAAGGTCCTGTCCTTCAACGCGCACAAAAAAGCCGCCCAGGACGCCTGGCTCGCCGTCCTCCGCGGCAACATCTCGCAGTCCCAGCGCAAATCCCTGCTGCGCATCATGGCGCACACCATCGAGCCCTGGTTCAGCCGCCCCGAGCTGCTCATGGACTTCCTGACAGACTCGTACAACTTCGGCGGCGCGACCTCCCTCCTCGCCCTCTCCGGCCTCTTCTACCTCATCCAGGAAAAGAACCTCGACTACCCCCAATTCTACCAGAAACTCTATTCCCTCCTCGACGCCGACTTGCTGCACTCCAAACACCGCTCCCGCTTCTTCCGCCTCATGAACACCTTCCTCGCCTCCACCCATCTCCCCGCCGCCCTCATCGCCAGCTTCATCAAGCGCCTCGCCCGCCTCGCCCTCAACGCGCCCCCAACCGCCATCGTCGTCATCGTCCCTTTCATCTACAACCTCTTCAAAAATCATCCCACCTGCACCTTCATGCTCCACCGCGAAACCCGCGATCCGGCCCGCAAAGCCTCCCTCGAAGCAGACGGCATGGACGACCCCTTCGATCCCGCACAGAAGGACCCCCTCCTCACAGCCGCCATTGACAGCTCCCTCTGGGAGATCCACTCCCTCCAGCACCACTACCACCCCAACGTCGCGGCCATCGCCCGCATCCTCGCAGAGCAGTTCACTAAGCAGTGGTACAACATCGAGGACTTTTTAGACTATACCTACCAGGGCATGATGGTCGGCGAGCTCGGCACAGAGGAGAAGCCCTTCAAGCGTGTCCCTGTCGTGGAGTACCAGATTCCGAAGCGGATCTTTACCGATCGTTTGTTGCAGGAGGATGGTGGCGTCGATACGGCGCAGGGGAGCTTCATGCGTGGGTTGTGGGATTTTGCATAATGGGTTTGTGTTAAGGTTCATAAAAATATGGTTAGGTTTATTTATTAGTTTCGATTCGAGCGTATTTATTAGACTTTTTTTCTTCTTTTAAATGTTCTTTTATCTTTTAACGTACTTTATTACATCGTCTTCCTAACAGATTTATGTATCGGCTAAGGGCTTACAACCCTGCTCTGTTGAGATAAAAGATATATATTGACTGGATAACCTATAACCAACATAATCGCTATTCAAAACAGGTACAGAGAAATGAAGAAAAGCCTCCAATACGCTATGTAGTAATACAATAACCATTCAACGATAGAAACAAACTCCTGCCTCAGATAACATGCGTCGGATCATACCCGTGCTCATTCGGCGCGTTGACCCAATCCTCCGCATATCCCATGTAGATGTTATTGCTCGTATAAGCATCCAAAGCCGGGTACGCCCCCGACGACCCAGACTGCCGCCACTGCCGATACAGGTATGGCGAGACGGCCGTCCGACCCGCGGGCTGGTGGGCCGCAAAAAACTCCGACCAGGTGGCCTCGTGCGCCTCGGCGACCGGATCCCCCGGGTGATAGTCGCAGAAGGCGTCTAGGGCGAAGATGCCGCGCTTCATGTCGTCGAAGAGGTCGTCGCTGACTTTGACGGGGATGGCCTCGATGCTGCTGCGCATCTTGTTGAGGATGGCCTGCGCGCGGCGACGGCGACGCCGGCGTCGCACGCCGACTTCGTCTTCCATTCGCTCGAGAATCTGCAGGACTTCCTTGTCCGAGGAGGCGACTGAGGCCGCATGCTTCATGCCCTGGGTTAGCTGGTGCAGGTCTGTTGAGACTGTGCGGAAGAGGACGTCGACTTTTGCGAGCGCGCTGCTGACGCGCGAGGCGAGCATGCGTGCGAATTGCCGCTCGTAGAGCCGCTCCCAGAAGGCGGTCCAGTAGAAGAGGCCGGTTCGTGACTTGCGCAGCCGCGTTAGCTCGAGTGTTGTGATGACGTGCGAGCAGAGGTTCAGCGTCTGCACGGCGCCGCGGCGCGTGAGCTCCAGTTCTGACTCCGGGTCATCGTCCCCTAATGCTACGCTGCGGATAGAACCCGGGGAGCTGGCTCGCGTGCCGCCGTCTAGGGAACTGTAGAATCGGCGGGGTTGGGTCACGACTGGTAGTCTTGTCGGTGCGGACGTGGATGCTGTCGTTGAGGTCGCTTCGCTGCCTCTTTGGGATGATGTTTCCCGGGACTTGGGCACCACGGGGAGGTCGGTTTGCAACATTTTTACTGTCAATTTGAGGACTAGAATGCAAGCTCGGTGAACTAATGTGGTCGAATTTTGGCCCTGTCAATCTCGTGGGCGTGAGATGAGTATTGTACCTAAACGAATGTGCTGTCGTAACGAGCGGCTGAGTAGACTATGCCATGAATATATAGGTATAGAAAATGATAAAAATCGACGAATATCTGGACTGCCAGTAGCGAGCGTCGAAGACGAGAGTTCCTCTACAAGAGAAGAGGAATCTCTCAGACCGCCATCTTCACGTTTGCTGGGGAGGTGTCCTGGGATTTATGATCTCGGTGGTGCCCAGTAGGAAGGAACGCCTTAACCGGGGGGGAGGCGCGGCAGTCCAGCTATAAGAACAATGGGATACGTTGACATGGTGCAATGAAACCGGAGATAACCCACCAGGGTCCCAGTCTCTAGAGTGAGAAAGCTGCCGGGTTCGATAGCTGAGCATGATAAATATGTGATTAGTTTGGTTGACAATGGTGGCTTCTCCGCCATCGGTCGAGTGCATGTTCGTCTCATTTCCGCTTCCGGTAACCCTGGACTCGACGGGTGCGAAACCGATTGACACCGGTGTTTGCTGCCCACAAAACCGGGGAGATTGGGGCTATTGAGTTTGGGGGACTTTGGATGGCGTTAGTTTCTCGATTTTTGTTGAATTTTTTGCTTCTTTTTTTTGTGGTGTGGTTATACTGCTTTGCACCTGTTGAAGTGCTAGTAAATAGTGGCTGCCACCAGCCTCCTTTGTTAGGGCTCGATTTGAGAATGATGGTCGGGTTATCCACCACACAGAATGAATGAACCATTGAAACATGGCAGTTGATTAGAGAGCAACATGATGGTCTTGTCAACAGACACATCGAAAGTATGAAGTACTCCGTAGAGAAGTGACACTATCCAAAAATGGCTTGTCCTCCACCGGTTGGCATTAATCAGCCCTAATGTAGGTCCCTCGAGAGTCAGACAGCCGGCCCCTTGCGTCAGTCAAGGAAGAAAAATCTATTTTCTTGGACATGAGAAAGCTGACTCAGTGGGAAATAAGTTGATGCGAGCATGTCTCCCTTGAATGGACGACCAACAATGCCATGTTGTGTCAATATTGATGCTACCCCTCTTGCACGGGGCAACCGCAGCATTCCCTAACATGCCATGATACTGACTCGTTGCGAATGTTTACGCACGGCATTTCCCATGTCTTGATGCTGATACAGAAGGAGTTTCATAATGTGGCTGTCTATCTATCTTAGGCTGGGGTTACTATGGAGTAATGATGTGTTTTGGTCAGGCTCAAAGGAGGGAATCAGGATTTAGGGAAGAAGCCACCGTGATAGCTAACCCTAAATGACAGGAGAATTCTCTCGTCTCCTGGCTCTGACCTCTTTCTCAAGCCCTCTTCGCGCATTCCTCAAGTTGTCGCCGTCAACCAAACATCGCTGGAATGTAGTAGGAAGGCGCGACATACTTACCATGTCTCGAGGCCAAAATAAAGCCAACAACCAGGAGAATGCTGCGAAATGGGAGATAAATATGCCCATTCTCCCTGTCATGGCCCTAGTTCTTTCACTCCGCTTTTGATTCTTCCTACATATTGATCTGCCTCAGGTTTCCGGAATTCTAGAAGGTAGACGACCCTTTTCGAGTTTGAACCTTTACTGAGAATCAAGCAGCGTCGATTCCTTCTCTATCGTGTTCCAGGTCTCAATCAGGAAGGGACGTTGGTCACGAGAAACAAAAAATTGGATATCCTTTTCTCTGTCTCTTTCCTGTACAACGTGCTCTGATCCGAAAAGACTTTGATATCTCCACTATCCGATCTCTGCATACCCATCGTGCATTGCATATAACATATCACTAAACTCCCGTTGGCATCGCTCTGCACAACCATGTATTTCACCAAGTCCCTGTTCGCCACCTGCGTGTGCTTGGCCCACGTCGGCATCTCGAACGCGGTCCAATTCACCCAGTGGCCATCAACCCTTTACCCCGGAGAACCTGCCACTGTGAACTGGGAAGGCGCCCTTGCTGTGGTAAATCCTGCATCTTTCTGGGTATTGACCTTGGTATCGCCTTTCTGCTAACCAGAATGGTCGGATAGGATAGCACCATCGATCTCCGCAAAGGCTCTGCGGCTAACCTCGACCATATCGATACCCTGACCACCGATGCCAGAGGGGGTACATTCACATGGACCCCGCCAGATGATCTCGAAGATGGCGATGACTACGCCTTTCGAATCACGCAAGGTGGTGACATCAACTATTCGGGCCTGATCTCCGTGCAGCATCCCACTGGCCCTCCCTCTTCCAAGGGACCCCCTCCTCCTCCATCGCCGGAGCCGTCAGTTGCCAAGGGCAATAACGGTCACGTCAACATGTCCAGCGCTCACATGGACAATAGCACGTCCGGCAAAAGTGCCATTCCCGCTGAAATGAAGACTGGTACTGCGTCATTCCAAGCCCTTTCGCTGAATTTGGTTTTTGGTGTTGCGGTTATCATCTTCTGCTTCACCCGTTAATTTGTTTGAGTATCCTGTCGATTGGGTATCTCTGACTTGAACGTCGTGGCATTCTCTTCAGGTCACAATATTCTCCTTCTTGGGTGTAGAGGATACGAGCCTACGCTATCGGAAACACCGTCGATCGTTGAACGAAAGACATGCGGTGTTCAAGCAGGGATTGCAGTCGAGCGTGCTTCTGAACGGTGTCTTGCAGGGGTGGTTGTCCCGTGTTTCGCTATGTCTATATACCCAAAGGTGTATTTCTTATATCCTGCCCCGGACCGAGAGGATCAATCCTCTGTGAGGATTCCAGGGGGGTCTGTGGCAAGTATGGATTGGTCATTGTTTGTTTCTCTTTTTTTTTTTTTTTTTCCATGTTATTACTTATGATTTGGTTTCTCTTCTCCCCTCTTTGGGTGAGTGGTGCCCAACAAAGAGACTCAATAGTGATAGGTAGGATCCATGCGGATCTTTTGAAATTAATTATACCCTATTATTTTCAACCTGACCATCCAATTGAGCCCGGTGTGACTTGTTTCAGGCGCCAGTTGAGATTTCCCACCCGGATCCACCGTCAGGATAGGTTCTAGCGCCCGCTTCTAAGTTTGGTTTTCTTCATCGAAAATCGGAGACTGGGGGATTGTCTCTAATCATCAAAGGAAAGATACTTTGATTTATTATAATATTGACCGTCCTACTCTGTCGCTCGCTGTCTCTCTTTCTCTCTTTCTCTTTCTCTTTCTCTTTTTCTGTCTGTCTCTCTTTCTTACTCTTTTGTAACCCTGATCATCATTGTTACTGTCGGTTGACAGGCATCATCCCCTGTCCCACTAACCTCCTTTCTCCCCCAAATTACTCCTGAGACCATCTCTATTAATCTTCCCCTCCTGTCGACTGATCAACTGGCTGCAAAATCTGTAAGAAACTACACATCCAGTCGAACAGTAAGTTGATACATGATCAATCTCCTTCATCCCCTCTGCGTTCCCACCATGTTTCGCTGCTGAATAAGCGGCATCATATGGAGTCAACAAATTACCAAAAACCGAACCAAGGACCGAACAATAAGCAGACAGATTAAGGATCCATCAAGTCACTATATTCTTCTTGTGTTCATTTTTGTTTCTGCTTTTCCTATATTAATTGTTAGTTTGAGTTAATTCAGCACTAATTCTCAACAGGCCTGTCACAGATCTGCAACCTACTGAAGCCCTTGATCCACTCCTTGGTATGTTGTACCTTACTGCTTTCAATGACCGCGCTTCCTGCTCGTTCCTCCACGCCATGTCTTGCAATTCTCTCCCCCCTCATTCCCTTCTTTTTCTTTTTCAAGTACCTAGTACCTCGTTGCTGGTCTTCACAAATTGTTTAAAATTCTGCATTCAAAAGTGAAAAGGCAGCTGCTGGCTTGGGTGCAGTCTTGGAGCCCGTGAATCCCTGAATTGGCTCCTTACTGCAGCCGCATGGTATCTCCGCCGCATTGCCCGCTGACGATTCTCCCCTTCCCTCATCTCGGGCCTCCGATTTCCATTCTTCGGGCTTTTCTCTTCTCTTCCTACTCCCCGCCAACATTCCAGCCCCTTTTTCTTCATCATGCCCACTATGGCCCGATTCGGTCGGGCCAAGAAGTCCTCCAGGACGAACAACGATGCTAACTCAAATCTGCTCGTGGCACCTACGTCAGACCTTCCTCAACCCCCGCGTGTCAACCTGCCCCATGTGGAAACCGAATTGAACATGCATCAGTACAACGGCCTCTTCGGAATCGAATCGCCAGAGCAACAACGGGAACCTACTGTGGTGGAGCCCCCTGCAGGTTGGTTGTCTCCGTCATCGTCGGCGTCGTTGACCACCGTGGAGCGAGCCGATTCGAACCCCAAACACTCACCCGGCATGCGCATTCCTACAGAACCCGTGACTCCCCCCTCCTCGCACCACACCAATGGCTCTCCGAACCACTCCAACGGCGACGCGGCCGGCACGGAATGGTCCTCGGCGGTCGGGCATGCGGCGACGGGCAAGTCGGGCCGGGTCATCCACAACCTCCAGGAGGATATCGCTCGTCTGACCCGCGAGTGTGGCGTCTACCGCTCGCGGGCCGAAGAGACCCAGCGGATGAACGAGGTCTTCAAGACCCAGGTCCAGAATATGACCGAGCGTCTCCGGAACTTGGAGCAAGCGAACGACACGAACCTACAATCAATCGCACGCAAGGACCGGAAGCTCGACGAACTGCGCGCCGAGGCCCAGGCGGAGAAGGACCGGCGACTGCGTGCCGAAGGGGAAACCAGCAAGGCCAATCGCTTGATGAACGACACCCGGGACGAGTTCAACCGCCAAACCGCCACGTTGCAGGAGACGGCGCAACACTACCAGTCGCAGTATGATGTGCTGGCGAAATCGGGCCAGCGCGAACGAGCGGATCAGCAGAAACGACTGAAGACCATCCGGGACGATTATCTGGCGCTCAAAAAGACCCACGATACGCGGGATGTCAATCTGCAGCGGTACGATGAGCTTCTGGCGGAGAAGGACCGGGAGATTGAGGCCGCTCGGGCGAACTTCGACCAGCTATTCCAGACGTATGAGTCTTACCGGGCAGCCAACGACGAGGAAATGCGGGCGTTGATTGAGAACGGCCGTCAGAAGGAGGCTGCCTTGGATTCTGCTCTCGCCTCGTTGAAGGAGACCGAAGGACGGATGAAGTGGGTGATGCGCGTTAAGGACGAGGTCAAGGGCGCGGAGTAAAGAATCACTCTGTCTGGCCCTTTCTACTCGTTGACAACTTCTACACCCTGGCCCGATGTGCCCCCCCCCCCTCCCCTAAGGCAGAACACGCGGGTCGTGCGCGCCTGACCGTAAATACTCAGGTATGCTGTGTTTTACCGTCCGGACTGTGTTGACTTGACTAACGAGCTGAAGTTTCTTTTCTGTTCTTCGGAGGACGCACATTTATCTACCGTGTGTCCTTTCTTCTTTCTTTTTCTTTTTTATTACTTTCTTTACTCCTTTCTTTGCTATCTATACTGCATCTATTCGAGTTCGCCACTAGAGGTTGCTGGAGTTCGGGATTGCTTGATACCCAGGGTGAAGATATAGATAGACTGCCATATTCCCTGTGTCAAATTACCTTTCTTAATGGTTACTCTCTGGCTTGTTTATAATCCATGCCAGACTACCTACATATTTACTACCTGTTGCTAGAAACATTGAGCTAGCTAGCAAAGACCGAAATCAAAAATCTCGAGGGTCACGTTTTGACTGAACCAAAAAGCCTCCAGCAGACCGTGTTCCTTCCTAATTCAGACCATATCACTTTCTACTAACTATCACCATTGATCGTGATCACTTGGGAACTGACACCTGACACTGACTTGGTAGTCACTGGCCCTGAGAGTGAATGATTAGGCTGCCTTCCCTTCACCTGCTGCATTGGGCCATCTGGCGTTTGCTGTGTCGCACCTGCTCATTCAACATCACGTTGCCTGGTGAATTGCCTTCCCTTCACTCTTCTTGTTCCTTTTCCTCCAGACTTGATTCACTTCTTGTCATTCCTTCCCTCCCCATCACTCCCCCATCGTCCTTTCCCCCTTCTTCTTTCTCCTGTCGTTCTTTCCACCATCGCTCCCTCCTTTCTCTCCCGTCTGTTTCATACTTTGCATCGTTTCTTTGAGATGCAAGCTTGATATCTACAGCTTCCCTAGAACTCTCCCTTCTTTGAACTGGATGGTTCACACCCCTACTACGCTGCTTCAAGATGAACCCTATGCTCCGACTGACGGTGGGCTCGATGTGGGGTTTTGAGGAGATCGGCGTGAGTGAGGCCTTCAAATTCAAAGGGTCGTCCTTCAATCTAATGACGTGACACTCTAGGTCGAGGAGCTCGAAAAACGGATCAAGTGAGTCTGGAGAAACGTCCAGTTGAACGAGTCTGCTGATCTTGGTATCTCAGCACTGCATACCCTGACGTCAAATTCCACTGCGAGTACGTCAAAGCCGACGAGGTGAGTGTTCGGCTACTGTGATGGCCTGGTGACTTCCACTTACATGTCACTTGTACATAGGTCCTGACGGTGAAAGTACATGATGGAGACCACACCATCAAGGTTGCAGCGGTTGTCTCTGATTTCATCAACGAACATCAGAACAAAGACCTGTTGGACGTAAGTGATTTCAGTTTTTCAAGACAGCCCTTGCATGGCTTGATTTCATCATGTGCTCACGCTTCTCTCTGTTCAGATGCCTCGAATTCATCAGCTGGATGTCCCTCTCGGCCTTTCCGATGAGGATGGCCCCCCGATGGCCACTGCTGATAAGCACGAGACGGGGAGTCTTCTGGACTTGGACGACGGCTCTGACGAGGACTGTGTGATTTCCATGAAACCCGTCGTCAAGAACTGGCAGTCATCTACTGGTGGTGCGGGGTGCTTTGCAGTTGACCTCCAAGGGATTCTCGGTCAGATTGGAGATTTCACAGGTACTAAGCTTCTGGTGTTGCCCGATCCCAAGGGTATTGAAGTTTCTGGAAGAAGCGATGGAGATGTTAATGATGCTTTGGAGAGACTGACGCGGGTTGAAAAGCCTTTGGTGAGTCCGCGTCGCCTTCCACCCCTGGTAAGAGTTCTTCACTGACATTTTCCAACAGCTGTACTGTAGTAACCCCATGGTGGCACACATGGGTATTTCGGCAACAGGTGATCACATTCGCTACAGTATTCAAAACTACAGCTCCTTAAACAATGTGGCCCTGCGTCGTGTCTTGACGGACTCCACCGAGGGCGCAAATGTACTACTCGGTCAGATGTTTGTGACGGTGCTTTACTCTTTTGACAAGGATACACAGGAGTATAAAAAGCCTGATAACCTCCTTCATCCTCCTCGTGTGACCAGCGAGCCCGGGCCATCGCGTATTTGGAATGATTTTTCTTTTGCAGAGCTAGGCCATGCAGACGAGTTCCTGGCAATGGAAACCATTGAAGATAAGAGACCGGGCAGTCTGCAAGCTTTTGCCTCGGGGATCTCCCTTCTGCACCCCTATCTGACGGCCGAAAAAGCTAAGCAGGTAAATCAGTGGGTTGTCGAGCGTGCTGGGATTGAAGCAACCGATTCAGACTTTGAGCCTGAACCAGAATGCCCAGCAACTCCCGTGACAGTGATCAAAAGACCTCCTGGTATCAAAGCAAGGAAGGCTGTCGCTGCAAGCCAAGCTCCATTGGTTCCATCACTTCCGACACCTTTGATGGAACCCCCCGCCGAGAAACTCCAGGACGTTCCAGTTGAATCAGATGAATATTGCCCAACCCCTCGCCGACGATGGAAAATGAAGTACAAACCAAATATTTCGGACTCTACTGGCGAATCTGAATCAGGTAACAATGGTGATCATCCCAGTGTCCCATCCGTCCCAAAGGCACCTGAGTGGCAATTGGGCCCTCCCATGCCAAGCTTCGATGCTACCAAGTATGGATTAACCAGACTGTCACGTCTGTCACCTCTGAGGAAGAATGGAACTTCCAAGGCTGCAAACTCAAGGAACGACAACATGCTGTTGGATGTTTTCACGGAGGTCTATGATTCCAATCCTCAACTCCCACTCATCTCTTTCGAACAGCCCCCACTTGTTCCTCAAAAGGTATGCTCCAGTGAGCCTGTTCTCGTGGATGAAGAGCCCTGCTCGTTTCTTGAAGATTTGACCGATCACAACCGGCGGCTTCTGTATCTGAAGAAGGTTTTGCGCGATCAGACGGAAGACGTTGCCCACTCCAGCCAAGACACTTCACCCATTAGCCTCCGTATGACTCGGCGTCAGGCAACCAGACAGCTGGCGAAGGAGAAGCTTATGGAACTTGAGCGAGTCCATAGGCCAGATGAGCAACGACAGTCAGACGAAGTGAGCTCGAGAAAGTTCCACCGAGTCATGTACCACAAGACAGCCAAACAAACGAAACAAAAAAGACAGGGTACTTTGGAGGACGCCTGGGGGATTATCAGAAAACCTGTGAGGAAGCATCCAGAACCATCACAGAGCCGTTCGCACGTCGAAACGGAGCGGAGATCCGCCAAAGAAACACAACAATCACAAGCCGAGGCGTGCACAGTCGAGGACGTCAAAGGTCTCCGTGAAGCGATAGAGCCTATCTTGCAGGCCGCAGAATGTTTTCCGGGTAAACTGACTCTGGAAGTCCAAATCGGACTGATTCTCATCCCTCTTCTGCCCAAGTCGTACAAAGAAGGCTTGATTTCTTGCAAAGAATGGACACGGATCTTTAAGCCTCGCAGCGGTCTCGTTCCCCCGACTACTAAATTCTTCAATCGACTGACATCCTCGGGGTGTGACGTTGACCACCTCGTAGACCTGAAAACTTCAAAGCAGGATGGAAAGCGTCGCATCTTCGAGCAGGAGTACGCAGATTACAAGGTCACTTATGAATTCCACTGCCGGACGAGGTCCGACCAACCCCTGATCATCGCAGTCGAAGAGCAAGGTAGATATACGATCGTCAACACAACTGCAGAGTTGGGTGCAGTGAATTTTCATTTTCCTGGGCAGACTTGGGATGCAAGAGTCGTTACGAGTGGCAGCTTTTGCTACGAAGCAGGCTCTCATCCAGAATTTGAAGAAGCCGCGAAGTATCTCGTCGATCACTTATGTGTCCGGTCTGAGAAGGGCCTGATTCGGATTTTCACCAAGATCCCAGAGGGAAACAACATCGTCATTGAAAAGGCATTCATGAAGCGTTGGACGCGCCATCGGTATAACCGCCCAGTGGATGTGCGTCAATCTGCCGTGAGCCCCCCTGCAGCAAACGGTCCCGCTTCATTGAACATATCCCCCAGCACAACAACAGCGGTGGCAGCGGACACGAGGGCTTCGAGCGAAACAGACGTCAAGGATCATGTGAGCGTGGCTACCAGCAGTGATAGTGGATTCCAGGATGTCTTTCTGCAAGTTACGGAAGTGCAGGATCTCTTGATCGGTGTTAGTTCCTCGTGCAAGCAAGCCCTGAGAGCTCGGTGCACGTCATTGCCAGATATGCTCAAGAATGGACGGATGTGGTACGAAGCCTCTCTCGTCAGCCCTGCTATCGACGAGCTCCTCAGACAAAATGCCAACATCGAAATCGGGGAGGCAACCGAAGACTGGAGAGGCGTTGATCTGTTTGGAAGAGATGTTACGCTTTTTGAGAACAGATCCTCGGGATTCACCGAAGCCCCAAGTCCAGTCTCGGTGGCCATCGGCACCGCCGGGATCGGAGATCTCTTGCGTATTGTGAAGACTGTCGTCGAGAAGATCGACGGTGTGGGTTACTGGAACGTCGGGCCGGGGGTTGATGCTGCACGCGTGGGCCCTTCTGGGTCTCTGAACACTCCGATGATCTCAAGCGGCAAGGTCACGAACTCGGCCACGGGACAGAAGGCAGTTGTCAAGACGTCTGATTTCGAGCATGAGAGTCATAAGGAAATAGAGAGCGACAACCCCGACAACCAAGAGATGACGCTCGCGTCTTCTGTGCCATCCGTTGCTGTGGATTACTGGTGATCAGGTCCTGTTCGTGGTGGCTTTTTTTTACTGCTACTTCTCGGGGCCATTCTGTTCTCAAAATGATAAGGGGTGGACGTTGGGGTCAGAATTATGTATTTTCAAAGCTGGTAGGGGGTAGTGGGTAGGGGGTAGGGAGAATGGGGGAGGGGGAAGGGGGCTGGATGATCAGGAAGTGCAATATGGTGGTAGGCTTAGCTTTAAGATGAGAAGTCCAAGACGGGCTCTTAGCATAGTCGTTTTGTTTTTGTATCTCACCTGAGTTAATGATCAGTCATATTAAGCGGCAGGCTCATGGCCCGGAGGCCTACGTTAGGTTCGACCCGTTGTTAGCTAAGATTAGAACTGAGATGTACTCCACGATCATTGTACTGTCAAATCCAAATTAAACTAAACTATATTGCACTTTAAAGGCAACTCCAGTGATTCTATATCTCAAGGTCATCATCCACTCTCGTCTCGAACAACAAAACATAGCACAGCATCAAGCATAACAACAATAATAGAATAATAGAGAAAAACATCTAAAACACAAAATCTATAACAGAATTTTATCCAATCAATAATTAACCAATCAATCAATCAATCCTCCTCTTCAGGAGCATCATCCACACCCCGCAACCAAGCCGCCCTAGCATCAACAGCAGCCTTCCGCACATCTCTCTTCGGATCATCCAACACAAACCGCAACGCCCTCAACACTTGGTTCTTGACCGGCAACAGCGGAGACAGCTTCCCAGCCCTGGCCACAGCCGGCGCATCGGCGTGAGAATGCTGTCCCACCGCCAGCAGCGCCAGACACTTGACTGCGTCGGCGCGGAGACGCGGGCTGTTGTTGTTGCCGGTGGTCGTTGTTTGGAGCAGACGCGTGACGAGGCTTTGCACGTGTCCGCACTCCTCGATCACGGATACGCCGTTGTCGCGGATTATGACGGCGAGGGTCTCGAGGGTTGCTGCTCGCACGGCGAGAGAGTCTGCGTCGGGGTTGCGGAGGTCGAGGCTTTGGAGGAGGAGGGGGAGGAGGGTGGGAAGCTCCGGGGTTACGAGCTTTGGGGAGATTGTGGAGAGGAGGCCGGATAGGGCTGTTAGGTGGGCGGGTTTGATGTGGTCTGGGTTTGCTTTTTGGTTGGTGGTGGTGTTGTTGGTGATGTTGACGTCGCGGATGCGGGTGGAGATTAGGGGCACGAGGGTTGTGAAGACGCGTTGCTTTGAGAGGAGGCGGATTGTGGCGCCGTTTGTGGGGGAGAGGATGTCGTCGTCGGAGAGGAGGATGGAGAAGCTGCGGGAGGCTGTTGTGCTTGTTTGCGGGGAGGGGGAGGAGAGGAGGGAACAGAGGGATGTGAGGAGGTCGGTTGTCTTTGGGGCGAGGCGGAGGACGAGGGCTTTGGTGAGCCAGAAGGCGGTTTTGATGGTTCCTGTGGTGTGGGGGGTTTGCTCTTCCGAGGTGATCTGGTGGAGGAGGGTGAAGACGGCGTCGGTTGCGACGTTGAGGTCGGTCTTCGGGAGGAACTTGTTTACGAGGAGGGCGCTGTGGCGGAGGAAGGCGAGGTGCGTTGCAGGGTCGCCAGACTCGGATGAGGTGATTGAGCGGGTGGTGATATCTGAGAGCAGGGCCGACATGTTGGGGTGGGTGTGGGGGAGCTTGGCGGTGTCGGCTGGGAGGCCTGCGAGGAGGTAGGTCGAGAGAATCATCGTGCGCTGGTGGGAGTCGCTGGTTGAAGGGGCGAATGGCACCGGGGAGAAGACTTCTGCGCTTGCGAAGAGCGTGTAGATGTTCTCTGCGACTTCGTCTTGCTTGCTCCTGGGGAGGGACCGGACGATCAGGTTCGACAGCCTGCCGAGGATATCCAGGACGGTGGCATCGGCTAGGATGCTGTTGGTTGCCTTGCCTGATGCGGTCTCTGCGGCGCTGCGGCATAGATTGACAACGATGCGGTCGTAGTAGAGCTCCAGGTTCGGATCTTTGCTCATTTCTCTCTGATTCATCACGTAGAGGATTGTCAGGAGCAAGGCTCGTGGATACTCGGCAGAACCTGGCTGTTCCTTTTGCAGCAGAATGGTCAGTTTGCTCAAGAGCCGTCGGACCAGCGTCTCGAAGATGTCCTTCTCGATACTGATCTGGGCAAGGCTTTCCAGCGTCGTGATGTAGTTGGGACCGTTTCCGTCGTCGGTTTCAGGGAGAGTCGCCACGAACGCCGGGAACGTGATGTCCATGATCAGCCGGGGAGTGTGCTTTGAGATCACAGCCAGGGCGCTGATTGCTTCTTTTTTGAGGTCGTCCCGGCCAACTGATTCTTCTTTCAAAATGATTTCATCGAGATACTGCACAAATAGGCCAATCTCGTTGTCTTGGAAGTAGTTGCGCAAGGTCGAGAGGCGCAGAAGACCTTTGAGTGCAGATGTCCGAAAAGAGACCTCCTCTTTGATGACACCCATCAAAGCTTGGCCAAAGATCTCTGAGAACTGATCCTTAAATTCAAGCAGAGGATTCTCCATGGTGGGTTCTGGGTCAGGGGATTTCCACTCTCCGAACACCTTGATGGCAGAGTCGAATAGAACCACTAGGGTCTCCAGGAGAGCTCGCTGTTTAGCGATACCATCAGCTTCCTGATAGAAGGTCAGGAGCGGTGCAACCATCGTCCGTACGACCAAAGTGAACGAGACGGCAGAGGCGGCAGATGTCGAGCTGAGAATTTGCTGGGCAGGTTTCGCTTGCTTCTGCTGGGGCTCCCGCAACTGATCGTTACATTCCTTTGTAATTGGTCGCAAATACTGTGCCAGAGGCAATTGGTCGGAGATTTCCGTGACACCTTCCGACAAGCGGGCAGCGATATCGCGCAGAACCTGCAGAGAGAGCTCGGAGAGAAACTCTTCCTGGGCGTTGAGGATCTCAAACTTCAAGGCATCCCAAATTGTGATCGAGTATGTGGACACAGCATCCGCATTGTAGGAGTGGATGCAGGCAATCAATGCGTTGAGAGCATCTTTCTGTAAGAAGTTAATGTGTCTGCATGCTGGATGGAGAGGACGTTCCTCACCTTCACATTCGGGGAAGTGGAGTCAAGCTTATCCAGCAACGATGGGACGGAATGAGGCGCGAATTGGCTGTTGGAAGCGATACAGTCCTGAAGACGGTCTTTCAAGTCCTGCGCGGTGATTCCGTAGGGATCGTTCGGGGGTGGTCTGAAGGTGATTGGGAAGTAATTATATACAGAGTCGAACAAGACCTTTAACAGTGAGCTAGTGGTCAATTAGGATAGAAACAAAGAATACGTACCTCGACGTGGTTAGAGATATCCCATTCCACCATTACAACCTTGAGAATCGAGAAGACGAGCATCAGGTTCCGCGGGTCTTTTTCGCCGGTCATAAGGTCCACTATTCCCACCAGAGACTCATCGCCCATCTCATGCAGAGCTATTCAATTTAATCAATATCTCATACACCAATATCAGAGCTACAGGTGTACATACCGTCTCGGTGGTTCAGCATCAACTCATTGAGCAGCTGATATACTTGGAAACGCTGGGACTGGGACCTCGACTGCAGTTCCTGGAAGCGCCCGAAAATCCTATCTTCTTGTCAGCCACTGCCTCGCACTTTTTTTCCTCCATTGTTCATGCGATCAGATAGATCGAACAACCAACAATCCCTCACTTACGCTTGTGCAACCTCTTCTGCCAACGCCTTGTTGAACCGGTCCAATTTCTGTAGTGTCTCCAACCCCGCAACAGCCCCTCCATCCTCGATGCGGTCACAAAAGAATGTGGTGAGGACCTGGATTTGCTGCCTCGTGAGGAACTTGGGAGGAAGCGCTTTAATGACAGCGGTGAGGTAGGATACGGCCTTGCCGCGCAGAATAGGGTCTTCGTCGTTGATATACTCCCCCAAGGACTGCACGACCTCGATCAGAGTCGTCTTCTTGTTCTCCACATCTTCACGAATTGTTAGAACGCAGTTGTCTGTCGGGAAAAGTTCCGTCCTTACCGTGGGCAATTCGTTCCGCGATCTGCTTGGCCTCCTGCTTATCATGGTCAGCGACCAGCAGGAATGTCTGCAATGCGGACATGATTGCGATTTGAGCAGAGGAAACGAGTGGGATGGACTTCTTTTCCCCTCGAAATGACGCCTTTTGTGGCCGATGGACCCTTATCGATAAACCCTCGGTCGTCACGTGCTATTCGTCCCTCCGCAAATCACGTGTGGGACGTTGGCAATCCGGCCTGTTGCGTCATGCACCGATGACCACATCGCGCCTTCCTTGGCCTATCGCTCTCAATTATTAGGGCTTCGCGGTCATTCATCAGCATCATCATGTTGCGGCACATGCTGGCCATCTCGATATTCATCTTTCTTGCAATAATCTGCACTGTCAGCGCTTGGGATCTTCCTACCTTCTCCCTCCGCAAGCGTCTACCTAGTTTCCTCGTCAATTCACCACACCTACGCCACGAACGGGCCCTCGCAGACAACAGCGAAGTCAAGCAGTGGCTCAGCAAACAACAGCCCTTGATGGGAGGAGCCCTTCCTAAGATCGTCATGCCCGGTTCAAGCAACAACGAGGGCGCTAACGCCCGCGATCCGATCATCTCGGACGTCCTCCCCAAGACCCGCGGCATCAACATCTTTGCCTCGCTCACCCGCGATTTCGAGTCCATCGAATCTCATCTCAATAATACGTCGAATAACGTCACCGTTCTTGCGCCTCGCAACTCTGCTATTCAAGGCCTGCCTCGCAAGCCCTGGGAGAACCCTGACGACTATAACCAGTATGGGGAGGCGCAGGCGTATGAGGGACAGGCGGGCCAGGACCGCGCCAGGAAGAACCTGGAGCGTTTTGTCGGAGCTCACATCGTCACTACTAGTCCTTGGAAGGAGGGTGAAGAGGCCAAGACGCTTGCTGGCGAGAAGCTGAGCTGGAAGAAAGATGGGGACAAAATCTACGTATGTCTCCTGTTCTCTTTCTCATAACAGTGTGCGCTAATATCCATTCAGATCCAACCCGGCAATGTCGAAGTTGATGCGGTGGCGGAGCAAGTCGCTAACGGCGAGGTGTGGACGCTTAACGGTGTCGTCAACTATCGTTGATTGCCTATTTATGACTATTTACGATGTTATGATCTTAGTGTCTATTCTTGTCTTGTTGTGACTTTTGACATTATAATGACTTTTACGCAATATTATCACGTTATTAACTGAATCGTGAGCCAAATATACACAGCTACTCATTCTATGATATCAAACTACGGGCATTGAATAGTCTTTACAATATACAATATGCTGATGGCACAGCAAAGTTCATACTCCAATTGGTATATAGATTAAACAAATCAGATGAAATAGGAGAGAGACAACTTACCAAACATTCTCCCCATACTCCAAGCACCAACTCAATCCCCCAACTTACAACTTCCCCGTTCCATGCCATCCTCTTCCTCATCCTCATCCTCACCCCCATTCTCATCCTCATCCAAAAACAATAACATCTCACCCACCTCTTCCTCAGACGACTCAAACCCCTTCGCCCTCTCCTCCCGCCTCGCAAGCCTCTCAAACCGTCTCACATACCACTTCACAACCAGCCTAGTATACTTCAGCATATACGCACTCCCAATATTGCGCACTTCGTCAGGGACCAACACACAGTACCACACACCCCCACGGATCGTCCTCTGCGGCTGCTCGTATCGAGTCGCATTCCCGCGCGTCATCTCATTATAGATCTCTTCCAGCAGGCCCCACTCGCCGACGACGGTCCGTCCGCGCAGGTCCACAAAGTACCACCATGGCTTGGCGCTGCGGTCGCGGTATTCGCTGGTGGGGGCGAACTCTGGCGCGTCCGGGTTGAGGGATCCTTGTTTGGGCGTGGGCGTGGAGCTGGGTTGCAGGTTGAGCTTTATGTTGGGGAAAGGGGGCGTGTCATCTGGGGTGGGGAGCGGTGATGGTTTGGTCCTTTGGGGCTTCCTGGTGCACCAGCCGTAGAGGAGGGCTGTGTCTGCTGTGAAGGTTATTGATTCGCCTTGGTCTTGGTAGTAGTCGAAATCGCGGATCATGGCTGCTGTTGGTGTTGTTGGTTAGGGTTGGGTTGTACTTGCCTTGGGATTACTGGGTTTAGGGGGTCTTTGTGTAGATGGTGTGTGGTTGTGCAGGGTGATGTTAGGGTTTTGTACTCTTGTATAGTACAGACGGAATAGCTTTGATAGCTTCGTCAAGCTTTGATAGCTTCGTCAAGCTTTGATAGCTTCGTCAAGCTTTGATCGTACATTGTAGGAGGCAGAGCACAATGGAGCAAGCCTCGTCATGACAACGGCCTTGTTTAAGGTGTATAGACAAAAGATGGTATGAAGCTCATTCTATATAGGATCAATATGCATATGGTATATCTTTGTATTATATAGCCTTTGGCAAGAGGTAGTACATTGTATGTGACCAGGACAATGAAATATAATATTAGACGGATTGTTCTTTTTCTCTTTTTTATCCCATACCAATCGCCCAGCCATACATATCTTCAGGAACAAAGAAAGAAGTGGATGCACCCGTAGCAAGCTACTTAGAAGGTATAGCCATACTTCGGGGCAATGTTGTGGAGAATCCGATCCTCAATCCCATCAAGGATGCAAAAATGTTCCAGAACTTCCAGGTTCTCAGCCTCGCTTTGGTACAGCTTGTCGGGATCTTGGCCGGGTTGGAAAGGGTTAACACCAGCGGCAGGGTTCATCGAAGCCATTTGCTGAGACATGTGATTGGCGGCTGTACAGAATCAATTAGCATATTGGAATCGTTTTGTAGTGGATACCCTCGCCCAACTGCGAAAAGTGAGTAAAATCAAGATAACTCACCATTGTCACTGCCCAGGATGAAACCAAAAACAGATTGCAAGCCAAACAGGTTCAGGAAATACCACGACAAGCTCGACACCCATCTCACATCGAGATCACGAGTCATAACGCCAGATTGCAGCATCGACTTGAACCGAATCGTCAGGGGAAACGGCAGTTTCACTATCTCCAGATCAGCATGTGGGCCCCAATACACTCAACCACAGACCGAAGCAAACATACAGATAACAAACCCCGAGAAGAACGCATTGATCCAACTCATGATCAGCGTCTGCGGAATCATCATCATCATGTTCCCCTTCATCATGCCCATCATGGCCTCCATGCCGGCGGGGTCCGTCATCGGATTGGCAGGCGCCTGGCCGCGGTTCTCCGGGTCTTTCAAAAACTCGCCGTTCTGGTACGCAGAGACGAGGTAGTTCTTCCGTGCTTCGAAAGCTTCCTTGGTGAGGACGGCAGAGGCATTGTTGCGCAGGTTGACGCCGCGCAGGATGGAGAGGCGCTCGCGGGATTCGGCCAGCGTTGAGGGCGGCTTCGGGGGGGTGTTCATCAGGACGGTTGCGTAGTGACGGAGGATACCGGTCAGAATCTATAGCTGCATTAGACTCTCACATTCAATTTGGCAAGGCTATCTGGAAAGAAATACCATGACAATCGAGATGGGGATCAGGATCCAGTAGCTGGACAATCAACGCGTTAGCATTCGTCCTCCTGTTGGAGCGAATAGGAAAATCTCACAAAAGAGCCGGATCCCGAACGATCGTCTGCTCCAGCCCCTGCGACACCATGGTGGGCAGAGTGGATGACAGTGGTGGATTGATATAGGAAAATTAAGCTGGGGTGGCAGTGGAAGCAAGACCGAGTGAGGTCTCTCTTCCCCACGAGAGAAGCACGGCGGGTTCGCAACTAGCGCCGAATCGCCCGCCGCTTTAGCCCAGCTCCGTCAAAGGGACAGCTCGCCGCAACTCTCGTCAGCGACCTCGACAACATCGCATTTCTCTTGATCTTCCCCCTTCGTTTTCTTTCGATTCTGATCGTTTCAAGAAAGTACAAAGGCTTGACTACAGCCTTCCGAACCTCCAATGGCGTCAACAGAGCAGGTCAAAGTGCCCGTCTACTCCACAAACGGTCAGTACAGTACACACTATCTACTATAGACTCACCACGAAACCTGATCGCCTCAAAGCGAACCCCACGATAACACACTCCCCCCCATAATTTTCCTCAATCAAGAAAACCCAAGCTAACAACAATCAAGACCTCAAATCAACAACAGATGACTCCCTCGCCCCCTTCCTCACCTCCCTCCCGCAACCCTTCACTTTCACCCAGGACCACAGCAAGACCAATGTCCACTTCCTGGTAGGCTACACGGCCGTCGCCATCAGCGCCTTCACCTTCTACGCAGACCGCTACCTCGGCTGGGAAGCCACCCGCTCGCCATGGGTTATCGCAGCCGTGGGCACATACTTTGCTCTGAACACTTTCCTGACGTATTGGGTTTGGGCTGTCGAGGCGGGTGAAGTCTTCCGGGGGAAGAGAGCGTCGGGCGAGACGGTATGTATTCTCTCTTTCTTCTTTGAATTTGCATATATTTCTGTGTGTGTGTGTGTGTGTGTGCACGCGCGCATGTCACATACATCGCACATCCCACTACCCAACACCCCCAAACAAAGACAAAACAACAATAACTGACCACCACCTCCAAAACAGATCTCCATCCGCACCTCCTCAAAAAAGCACTCCCCGCTCTACAAACTCCACATCGAATACAAGTCCCCCACCGGCAAAGTCCTCCAAGACAAGGAAATCGAGACGTCCTTCGCGGGCTGGTTCGCCGCGGACGGGACGTTCCACGCGCGTCCGCTGCACCAGTGGCTTGCGAGTGAGGTTGAGGTATTGCGGCTTGCGCTGAAGGAGATTGAGAAGCGGAAGGGTGCTGGGGAGGATTCGAAGAGGTAACGCTGGGGTTGGGATGGACTTGCTGTGGGGTGGTGGTGGGCTGATGCTGCTGCTTCTGCTTCTTCTGCTGGTGATGTGATTTCCACGGTGTTGGGAAAGCGACATGGATCTTATCTTGATTTCGTTTGATCTTTACCTTTATTGATTGATCTATTAGGTTATTATTACCCAATTGTGTTTCTTTTTCTAATTAGTTGCTTTGCTGCTGCTGCTAGTACGAAGTGGACTTCGCTGTGCATCTTCTAGAGTCTAGCTCGTAACCTAGCTCGCACGTAGCGTGCCCCAACCAACTAGGCACATTTGTACCCCGTCTACAATCATTGCATAAAGTAAAGAAGAAAGAAAAATAGGAAGGCAGTGTCAAGTGGAGATGAGAACCCACATGGACAGGTATAGTCAGACAGACCCCTCGCACAATCACGTCAACACAGTCAGGTCATTAAGCTCGATCAAAACAGTTACATACATACATGGCAATCAATAAACCATACTTCATCAATCACCAAGATCACTCAATTGATGGAAAATGACAGCCGAATGTCCAGTCACTCACGCATTCAAGAACTATACGTATACCCTCCTGTCTATGGCTGTCTGTCTACACAATAGATACTAACTACCAACCAGCCAAATGATACAAAACTACAGCGGCAGAATAGAATCAATCTACACAGCAAAATAAAACACAAAAGAAATCATATTCGGACTGTTGCAAGCGAAGCAAGGGGAAAGAAAGAAATCCATTAAGTATCTCCGTGCAGGTTTTTTTGTTTCCCCTGCATAGTTTGACAGGATCATTGGATTGCTTCTCTCTCTCCCCTGCTACGCGAAATTTCTAAACGTACAGGATATTAAATCGTATCTCGACCTTGCCTTTTTTTTGTTATCGATTCCACCTTGTTTGTCCGTGGGTAGGAAAGCTACAGAGATCTCAGTTGGCGGTTGTCAACCACACACTCAAGAGAAATGATATATGGCTGCCTCTGACAGATCCAGTGGTTGTGAAGTAACAAACAAAAGTGGTCTCAAATTGTACAAGCTATCTTGTCTATACACATAGATGTCAGGAATAAAACAGTACAAGGTAGGCTAATCAAATATCAAGCCAAGTGCCTTTTTTTTTTAGAGAAAAAAAAAATGGCTCACCTATGCGTTGAAAGACTTGTTGAAGGCAACGGTGACCTCCTTGAGCTTCTTCTCCAGCTCCTTGCTGACCTGACCCTCCTTCTCGATGGTCTCCTGGATCTCGGGGTGGGTGCTCTTGAGGTGAGCCAGGAAGTCGGTCTCCCAGTCGAGGACCTTGTTGACGGGGATGGTGTCGAGCAGACCGTTGACACCGGCGAAGATCAGAGGGACCATGTCGGAGACGGCCATGGGGGAGTACTGCTTCTGCTTGAGCAGCTCGGTCAGACGCTGACCACGGGCCAGAGTCTGCTTGGTGGAAGCATCGAGATCGGAACCGAACTGGGCGAAGGCAGCAACCTCACGGTACTGAGCCAAGAAAAGCTTCAGGGAACCGGCGACCTGCTTCATGGCCTTGACCTGGGCGGCGGAACCGACACGGGACACGGACAGACCGACGTTGATGGCGGGACGGACACCCTTGTAGAACAGCTCGGCCTCCAGGAAGATCTGGCCGTCGGTAATGGAGATGACGTTGGTGGGAATGTAGGCGGAGACATCACCACCCTGGGTCTCGATGACGGGCAGAGCGGTGAGGGAGCCACCACCGTGCTTGTCGTTCATCTTGGCGGAACGCTCGAGCAGACGCGAGTGCAGGTAGAAGACGTCACCGGGGTAGGCCTCACGACCGGGGGGACGACGAAGCAGCAGCGACATCTGACGGTAGGCGACGGCCTGCTTGGACAGATCGTCGTAGATGATGACGGCGTGGCGGCCGTTGTCACGGAACCACTCACCCATGGCGCAACCGGTGAAGGGGGCCAGGTACTGCAGGGGAGCAGCCTCGGAGGCGGTGGCGGCGACGACGATGGAGTACTGCATGGCGTTCTGCTCCTCCAGGGTCTTGACGAGCTGAGCGACGGTGGAACGCTTCTGACCGACGGCGACGTAGATACAGTACAGCTTCTTGCTCTCGTCGCTGGTGTTGTTCCAACGGCGCTGGTTGAGCATGGCGTCGAGGGCGACAGCGGTCTTACCGGTCTGACGGTCACCAATGATCAACTCACGCTGACCACGGCCGATGGGCACCATGGAGTCGACACACTTCATACCAGTCTGCACGGGCTGGTTGACGGAGCGACGGGGCAGGATACCAGGGGCCTTGAGCTGAGCACGGCTCTTGACGGTGGTGTTGATGGGGCCCTTGCCATCGATGGGGTTACCCAGAGCGTCGACAACACGGCCGAGCATCTCAGGGCCGACGGGGACATCGACCTGAAAGATATTAGCATGTTTGTTGTTGTATTTACCCGGAAGACAGGTAAAGACAGGCAAAAAGTGAGATCACATACAATCTCGCCGGTACGCTTGACGGTCTCGCCCTCCTTGACCAGACGGTCGGAACCGAACAACACAACACCGACCTGGCCGGCTTCCAAGTTCATGCACATGCCCTTGACGCCAGAGGCGAACCTGATGATGGATTAGTGAATTGATTTCACAAGAGAGAAAAAAAAAAATTTCGAAACCAAGGGATACATACTCGACCAGCTCCTCAGCCTGGACATTGGTCATGCCATGGACACGAGCGATACCGTCACTATCAACCGAATGAAATTAGTTTTTTTTTTCCATTGCAATAGAAGATATCACACAATGGCAGGGTGAATTCGTGACAGGTGGCATCCTCTTCACCGCCATCACCGTCCCGAGTTCGAATTTTTTCGGGAAGCCCATTCTGGTTCTACGTACCCGACGGAAAGGACACGTCCAGTCTCGGCAAGACCAGCTTCCTCCTGAACACCACGGATTCTCTGCTCCAGGATGGAGGAGACCTCGGTGGGCGAGGCCTTGGCCTCGGCAGCATAGGTACGGACCTGCTTGGAGGCACCAGCGAGAGGGCCGGAGACAGCCGCGCGAGTCTAATGGGAAGCGAAGGAAAATTTGTTAACGTCATGGACGAAGGAGAAAAACGCGTGCAATGGGACACCCAAGGCTTGCGACAGGGAAAGAACCGATCGAGCATCCCATTGAGATAACTTTTGAGATGGAAACCGATATCTTGAGGTCGGGGAGGATAGTCGTCGACGCTCGGAAGGGATGGATAGAGAAGGGAAAAGGACTCACCGAGGCGATGCGGCCAGTGGTCGAGGCGGCCGCGACGGCGCGGCTAGACTGCCGCAGAGCGTTTCTGAACATTGTGATGGGGGTTCAGAGGAAGTTGGAGTTGATACTCTGAAGGAGAGATATAATTGGGGGGGAGGTGGAGGAGGGGGGGGGAGGAAGAAGAGGAGAGGAGGAGATTGTGGATGAGATGGGAGGGAGAGCTTTGTCGTCGGGGCTGGGAGGATTCTCAGGACGGACTGAGACTAAACCCAGTTTGCCGAGACTCTCAGTCAACCTCCGAAGCCGCCCTAGTGCGGTTCACGGGACTTCGTTTGTTTGAACCATTACCTCACTTGTAATTCAACTGGTATTTTATTCTGTCTTCTACATATGACTATCCACCATCCTACATATTTTATCCTTCATCATTTTTATCGATCCTATTCCCACAACTAAATCAACTATCTTTTTCCAAATTCTTTCTGGTGTGGGAGTAACGACGGTCGGGAGGAAGAGTGGAGAGACCGGTAGACCGGGTAATCCGTCTTGGTAATTTTTCTCTTTTTTTTTTTTTTTTTTCTCTGCGGGCCACCTTGGCCTTTCATTTTTCTCTGCATACTGAAACCGCTCTTGGTAATTAACCCTCGTTCTTTTCCTACAATACACACTCTCGGATCTGCGGATGGCTTGGACACGGTCGTGTGAAAGACGGGCGGCGTACGGACCAATACAGCTGAGTCAGCCACTCATTTTCGTCACAGCAACCCGTCCATGGTTCCGACTGGCAGCAACACTTCTGCAGTGCGTATATTCTAGTCCGTCCATGTCAACCGATGGATCGGTCTATCGCTACACCGTAGATTCAGTATATATATAGTACTCCGTATGCCCGTGTATATCAACATCAGATGTGTGGATTTTTTTTTAGTCCAACTTCACCGTCATTCCATGACCAACTGGCCCTTGGGTTGGCATCCTTACACGGGAACTCAAGGTTTCAAATTCAATGTCCCAATGCGTTCAACTCCTGGAACTCCTCTTTTCGGTTACATAACCTAACCGCCCCCTCACCCCTTTCCCTGCAGGGTCACGTGGTAGGCCGGGCAGGGTGGTCCCGTTGCATCCTCGTCTCTATACAAGGCAGACCAATCTCTTGATTTACAATATTCAATCGCTCAATTCACAACAGGGTGCGGCAAAATAGCAAAGAAACAGGGGAAATAGGAAATAAGACAATAAAAAAACAGGGGAAGAAAGAGAAACAGAAAGAAAGAAAGAAAGAAAAGAACATGGGAATGGGAAAGACAACCACGGATCCCGACTCTCCCAACGGTAATCAGCATAGCTTCCAATTACCCAACTCAACTCTCCAGACCACATCCTAGATACAAACCCACTTGGGGCAAGATCACGACAGCAACGGATACAAACCCACTCCGGGCAAGATCACGATCCCAACTGAACCATTTCAAACCGACCATCTTCACTTTGACACACTCTCACAGCCGCCACACTACTTCGGCGATGGAGGAATCATTTCGCGGCTTTCTTCTGGGTCTTCTGCGCCCGGAACGTAGCAACCGCCTTCGCGACACTCTCATCGTAGCGAGCCTTCAGTTCCGGCCGGTAGCCAAAGAAGAAGAGAATCTCCATCCAGACGAACAGCGGCGCAAGCAGCAGCGCCTGGACGAGGTTATCCAGCAGCGCCGGTGCACGGCGCTCAAAGGCGCCGTGGCCGATGAACTGGAGCAACCACGTCACCACGTGGATGCCTCCAAACCAGTAGTTCATGTCCGACCCGTACGTGATGAGGAGGTGGTTGGCGAAGGCCGCGCCCCCGACCAACAACGGGGCGATCAGGGCGCCCGCGACGGGCTCGAGTAATATGTAGAACGACGCATAGATCAGGGCGCCGATGGTCCCCAGGTTCGGCGGCAGGTTCTCATACCGGATGGCTTCCGGGACGGGGAACAGCGTCGGGGAGTTGGCCGCCTGGTGGGGGGTAATCGCAGTCAGGATCGTTGCCGGGGAGGAGCTAACGGGATGGACGATGGTGAGGAACGACGTACCAGGGCGATCCCTGTGAACAGGAGGACCGGCACACAAGTGATGTGGATGGCGACGTTCACCTGTTGAACGATGAGCGATGAGCGATGACAGTCCCGGCTGGACGGGGATGGGAAAGACCAAGACGGGAGAAGGAAGGCATCTATACCGGGTTATTGTGATAGGCTCCATACTAGAGATATGACTGTCAGTCGGTTGCTTTCGATATCATATTGCGTCCACCTGGTGGGAGACTCACAAAGAGCAGTTGCTTCTCCAAATTCAAAGCCATGATGGTCCGTGATGATGGTTCAGCCCTGAGAGGATGGGACTATAGATTTCAAACGTCTTCTGCTGCTGCTGCTGCTGCTGCTGCTTCTTCTTCCCCCTTTCGGAGAGCCAAGGCAAGTCACAAAAAAAGCCAGATAACACTGCAGACTAGTCTTGATTTCCCCTGTTAGTGACCCGTTAGTGGTGGTCAGATAGTCCGCCTCATCACACAGACAGGCTAAGACTATTATTGCCTGATTGTAACCTCGCCAAGAGGTGGAGCAATACTTTACGGAGTACGTACGGAGAAGTAGGTCTGTATTGGGATCGATGCCGTCATGTGCGACGGAAATTACCATCTCTTACACGGGTACACACCATTCTGCCTAACAATGCTGGAGGTGGAAGCGTTCAATACCGTCACGCCCATCCCAGGTCATGTGATCACCTCAGCTGCTGCCTGCCATGTGCGATTCAGCGCGGCAGGCATGAGGAGTATTGACGGCCTCGTCTTCGTGGAATATTTCTAGCGACTTTTTGGCATCGGCCTAGATCGAGGGCAGGCGCATTATCAAGCTCATACCGCGCAGTCTCATTCTTTCTAGAAGTGCCGAGCCCGTTCGGCGATTGGCTTTGCTGGGGCAGTTCCTGGGTTTTGTTGCTGGCCATGAGCTACTGATTACTTTCGACCAGCCTTCCAAGATCTGTCGTCCCCCCGGTTTCGAAAAGAATTATTCAAATACGTATCGCCTCACAAAACCGAAGAGCTTCTAGGGTCAATACCCAAGTCGACCCATCGTCCTTGGGACGGTCTGAACTCGAACCCTCGCCGACCTCTCCCACCGCCGGTCCCCCGCCGTCGCGAATTCACCCACCGACTTGACGATCTGAATCGCGCCGACCTCGACATCCCGGCAGAATGTTCTTTCTCAAGGAGGAGACCAAGGTCATCACATTGCACCCGTCCTACTTCGGGCCCAATGTGCGCGAGTACCTGATCAACCGGCTCAACGAGGAGGAGGAAGGCCGCTGTACCGGTGACCACTTTGTGATCTGCGTGATGGATATGGTGGATATTGGCGAAGGACGGGTGCTGCCCAGTGGGGGACAGGCCGAGTATACGATCAAATACCGCGCGATCATCTGGAAGCCGTTCCGCGGGGAGACCGTACGTTTTGTCTTGATAGGCAGCGGGGGATGAATTTAAAACGCTGACTAGATCTTGCAGGTCGATGCTATCGTGACTTCCGTTAAACCTACAGGGATCTTCACATTGGCCGGACCACTGTCCGTCTTTATTGCACGCAAAGTAGGTCGCCGGGAGAATATACGAGAGGGAGAAGACCGCAATGGGCCATCTTTGGTGCTGACCAACGACAGAACATCCCATCCGATATTCGGTGGGAGCCCAACACGGTACCTCCTCAATATACGGACCATGCCGACCAGGTGATCGAAAAAGGCACCAGTCTGCGACTCAAGATTCTCGGCGTGAAGCCGGATGTGGCGGCGATCAATGCCATTGGGACCATCAAGGAGGACTATCTCGGGTACGTTGCGCTCCCCTATGTTTTTTATGGTTTTCTCGTATAACGGTAGACGATGGACATCATGGCTAACGGACTGTTCTCTGCAGACCACTGTAACATCTATAACCCTGACGAACGAGAGGACCGCCATCTTCTCACCACCGACACCGATATACCCCAACTTTACTTGACCCTACTTCTCTTCTGTTTCCATTGCCCCGATAGAACAACACACGCGGTCCGGTTGGCCAGGACGATGACCGGTGGATCTGGTGACGGGCACGTTGTTGGACCGTGCCCTCCCTGGCGCACAGGACTGTTTGCTGCGACAAGCACCGCTCCCCAGGTTTGACCGTCTGGATTAGGAGAGGGGTCCGTCAATACCCCGACTACGATGGTCACCGAGATCAACCCTGTACGATGAGATGACGAACTAGAAGGAGCGGAAATGAATATAACTAGAGAAACGACGGACAAGCAGAAAGAAACCGTGCTGTATTGACAACTGGGGAGGTTAACGAGTGTCTCTCTTCTCCCTTCCGCGCCATTCCTCTACCTCTCTCTGCCACTATCCGTATTCACTATTCTATTAAAAGCATCGTAGTCACCAAGTTGCCCGAGAGACCAAGCGGAGGGGCTTAGACTGGTGAAACACTGGTGCCGTCCTTGGTGTCTTTCACGCGGCTTGACCCGGCTTGGACCAACGCTGATCTAGGCCTTAAACAATCATGAAATGATCCAACATCTGGATAACCGATTCGGAATCGACTGCCTGGGCAGGTTGGGAGGAGATTCTGATATTACGATGTTGCGCCTCCTGAAGATGATCCGAATTCTCCAGTATCCTTGATCATTTGCACATTCTTCAATCTCTTTCGGTCATTCGGTCATTCTTTCTCTCTCGCGCTTTTCGATTCTGACTTTCTTTCATGATTGCCCCTTACAAATTTAATTGAGAAGTTGTCTGGAGGGAAGGAAATCTTATTTGTTGACAATTGACTTCCCCCCCCCGAAACGATCCAAACTTTGGTTCGCGTTTTTTCCCTCTGTTGACTTTGGGACCTTTTCTTGTCCCTGTCAATCATCCTAATCCCATTCAATTCATCCAATCTCTTGGCTCATTTAATTTAATTTCCCCGTCCCCGTCCACTCCTCTCTCTCTCCCTCCCTCCCTCCATCACTGACCTTCGCTGGTAATCAATCTGTCCCTTACCTCTGTCTCCGCCGCCAGTCCTGTCTTTGGTGGATTCCAACTCTCAGCGACCATGATTTTCAAGGATCTATACCAGCGATACCTGGCCAGCCCCAGGACCGCGTCGTTAGCGCCCGATGTCGCGTTGAACTATATCCCCACTACCACCAAGGTCGAAGGCGCAGATGCCGTGCTCCACCACCTCACCCGCCAGGACCACGTTATCAAGACCAAGTCCGAGACGATCCTGGACGCTGTCGAAGGCAATGCCAGTATCTGCGTCGATGTTGAGACGACGGTAGAGTTTGTATCCGGAGGCGGCGCCTATCTCCCCTCGCTCGATGATAATTTCCTGTCCGACCGCGTCGCGACCTTCCCCACGGTATGTACATATGGACCCCACCCCCCTTCACGCCACGGACCAGATGGACGGACGGACTGACGCTGTGTCACCCTTCGGCAGATTCACATCGTGCGCTTCAACGCGCAGAATCAAATCCACAATGTCCGCATCTACTGGGATCAGGCGTCGCTCTTGAAGCAGGTCGAAGTTATCGGCGCCCGCAGTCGCGCCTGGCCCATCCGCGACGCAAAGGAGCAGACCCGTCTGATCAAAGCCGCCAGCTCGGCGACTCCAGCGCCCACCACAGACGACAATGTCTCCTCGTCCTCTCGACCGACCTCCCGATCGGACGATCCCGAGTCCAAGCTAGCCTCCCCAGGCAAGAAACACATCAAGGACCCCTACGCGGCCGAGTCCCTCTTCCACCTGCTGTCCCCCGAGTCCGGCCGCCCCGAACCCGTGCGCCCCCCGCGCGCCCCCGCCTCGGCCAAGCCCCCCTCGCGCAACCTCGACGACCTCTTCGTCCGCGATGACAACGTCGAAGACGCGCCCGTCGCGACCCCCTCCAAGACCGCGATCGCGCCCAAGGCCGGCGCCGGCAAGAACTTCCAGCGCGCGCGCATCTTCGACGACGACGACACCGTGCGCGAGCAGGACGGCCCGCAGCAGATCGCCTACCGCGCCCACCCCAAGCGCTACCAGCACTTCGAGCTCGGCGCCGACAACAGCGAGCGCGAGATCAAGGCCACCGAGACCCGCCCGCTCTCCTACGCCCGCCCCCAGTGGAACTTCGAGGACTTCGCCACCCCCGAGAAGCCCCGTCGCGAAATCCGCCCCCAGGAAGTGCGCCACTTCGGCTGGAGCGACGACGAGGCTCAGGAGACGCCCCCGGCCCGCCCGCACGTCCCTCACCCGCGTCCGGACGCGAAGACCCAGATCCACATCGGTGATCCCAACGACGAGGGCAGCGGCGCGCGCATCATCAGCTCGTTCCAGAACAAGGGCATGAACCTTTACAAGAACCCGCTCTACAGCGAGGACGACGACGACGAAGACCCCGCGCTGCAGGACGTGTCCAACCAGAAGAAACAGCAGCAGCGTCCGTTGTCGGTCGTCAACCGCGGGCCCAACCGTCGCAACGACTTCGAGAACCACTGGAACGTCACGGACGAGGCTCCCCCCGTTGCGCCGGAGGCTAGCGCCGAGAACGAGAAGCCTGCCGGCTCCGATAGACAGAAGGCTGTGCGCATGATGGAGCCCTCGTGGGGTCTGTATGATGAGTCGCCCCAGCCGAGAAAGACCGTCAATGTGGTCCCTGGGCGTCGCGCTGGCAAGAACGTTAAGTCCCAGAGCTGGAACAACATCTACGGCGACGAAGAACTGGTTTGATTTGTCGATTGATAGTGCCACTCCTGGGGTGGGGTGGAATTACAAAGTCCTGCTATGTATGGATTACAGTACGACGACCCTTGGACGCGAAATGCGCCACGAGCAAAATGACAACCCATGATGAAAGAAAAACAGACCTCAAGAACCAATCCCCTATGTCAATATTGGTTGGTCAACGAACCAGACCAGACAGACGTTTTCAATCCTCACCGACCGAGATGCAGCCAGACATGCTAGGCACGGACCTCATTCATTATGCCCTATCTTTCTATTTCTCTAAGCTCGCGGGCCTGTATTTTTCATGTACTTTCTACCTTTCCTTCCTAACCCACGTTAGTATTACCTTTTACTCGACTTTACTTGGCTTTACTTGACTTTTCTTGACTTTGCTTGTCTTAACTTACTTACTTTACCTCCTTCTGTCATTCTACTACTCCTTTTCCATGTTAGTGTCTATGTTATGTTTATCTATCACTGTGATTTCCCAATTGCGCGTTCTGTCCGTTTTTCTTAACCTACCCCCAAATCAATGGAGTGATTGTCATCAATTCAGCAGCTCATGGTTACTTACTGTGTGGTGTGTGTGGTCTTTGTATGATTCATTATTGTTTATTGATTATTGTTCATTGATTCTTGTGTGTTAGTTAGTACAGATGGTTGATAATGAAGTGTCTTACTATGCTGCTACAGTATCCTAAGGTCTGGAAAGTTTAGAGTTATATCCAATCAGTGTTACTTGGGTAGGTAGGATAGGTATTGGGTCTGATAGGTAGCTACTACGTACCGAGTAAGCAGGCAGGATAGAAAGGGTATCTTTGCTTTTTGGATTACTGTCTATCTATCTATCGACCTCTACATGACTAGACTAAATACGTAGGTAATGAGTTCAAATTAACTAAATAATCAATGACATTTCATTTCATTCTCGTTTCATTCTCGTTTCCATAGCATTTCCCATTCGTTTCAATTTGGCCGTGACAAAGCGTGAAAAAAGAATCGTAAATAAAAATAACAAATAAAGAATAAAAGGAGAAACCAATCTGTAGATAGAAAGAAACATGCCAGGACATTTATCCAGCTGATCCAATAAAGATTAGGCAAGATCATACCAATGATAGTCCACAAGCCTATTCAATTTTCCGGTGTATTCCCCAAACCCAACTGCCATTCGTCAAGGCAGCCAGGTAGAATGACAGTGACAGTGAAGCAGGGTGTAAGGATACTCAGATGTAAAACATACTATCCTTGACGTTCGCATGAATCCGAACACTGGCATCATCAACCTGCGCATCCCCCCCTCCACTCCCCGTAACGATACTCCCCGACGGGGTCGGATCAAACGCCGAGCTGAGATAGCATCTCGCGCGCGTGCACACCAAATCCGCGTAGTAAGCCGGCGGGCAGATGCTGACTGCCTTGGTGGCGCGCCCAAACAGGTAGCAGAGCCGGTGGGTCAGGCCCTCCAGGATGTCGGCTGTGTTCTGGTTGGGAGGCGAGGGTTTCTGGCGCAGGAAGATCTCGTCCCAGACGGTGTAATAGTGGGCTGGGCGGGCGGTGCCCTTCAGCGCGGTGTGCGCCTGGAGGAAGAAGTCCCAGTTGCGGGCTTCGGTCACGCCGCGGTCGACGACGGTGCCGTTGCTGGGGTTGCCGGAGCGGTCGGCGGTTGAGTCGCTGGTGGGGTAGAAGCGCGTGTGGTGGCGCTTGCCGACCACGACGATGGAGATTCGGGGCAGTTGCTTGGCTGTGTCGGTCGCTGGGTAGGTCTCTTTGCAGGCGGCCTTGAGGAGGGGCAGTTCCTTCTCGATGACCTTGTCGTATTGGCCTTCGGAGACGCCGTCGCGGTACACGATGATGTTCTCGGGCAGCTGGTTCTTGTGGCCTCGTTGCCAGCGCTGGAGGTGCGCTTTGAGCATCGCGTTGAGGTCCTCGACCATCTCGTTGCGCTTCTCGCGTTGCACGCGGATCTCGGCGGGCCACTGGCCGAGTAGGGCGTCGATCGAGGCGACCATGCCGGCGACGCTGGGGGCGTTGTCGGAGGAGCCCGGGGAGGGGTGCGTCACGTCGAGGCCGACGAGCATGGTCTTGCCCTCGCCAATGAGGCCGAGGTCGGACGCGCGCAGGACTTGGTTGTTGCCGCCGAGCTTGAGGTTGAATTTCAGGCCGACGTTGGCGAAGTACTGGTCGTCGCACTTGGCGAATTTATCGGCCAGGACATTGACGTTGCGCACGCCGTGCTTGATGTCGCAGGTCTGCTTGATGCAGTTGTAGAGCCCTGTGTCCACGGAGGAGAGGATGGTGAGGATGACCTGCGGGCGGTGGTTGGCGATGAGTCTCGCGATTGCGCTGTCGACCACCGCTTCGTGGTTCGTTTCGTTGACCTCGACGCGGCTTCCGGGTTTACAGGGCGCTGACATCACGCCCACTTCGTTCAGTTTGTCTGTGAATCTCTTCAGCGGTTCGGCCAGTGCCGCGGGGCCGTTGAAGAACGGCCGGCGTCCCTCGAAATCGACCACGAGATAGGTCCAGCTGGTCATCTTGGTGGACGTGGAGAACCGGATCGACCGCATGTTCCAGCTGCCAAAGTTCGGTCTAACTTGTTTCTGGCCCGATTTCTCGTCCTTGTAGTAGATGTTGGGCACCGGAAGCACACGTCCCGGAACGGTGATCAGCTTTGGATCCGACTGGACGCCGAATCCCTGGAGGGTCGGGTTGGGCGGAGCCCCGAGGCCTAGGATGCCCGTGCCGTTGGTCGCGATGGACTGGGCATTCTGCGGCGGGGGGCGAACCGCAAAGCTCAGCATGTTCCTGGTCTGGTTGGGGGTCAGCTTGGTTTTGGCAGGCTGGCCGGCTACGACCTCGCAGGCTTCGACGGGCAGGAAGCTAGGGTTCTCCCGTGTCCCGACGTTCACGACGGGCATCCTGGGATCGACATTCATGTTGTATTCTTTGGGGCCGACACTGTCAGCACGACGACACCCACGGACGAGTCTTTGTGTTCGAGAGGGTACTTACGCTGTTTGAAAAAGTCCGCCACGGTGACATACTTTCCAGCTGCTGCGGGGCCTGCCTTGGCAGCCTTTTTGCCCTTGCCACCTTTCTGAGAGGACGGCTGGCCTGGTGCATCCAAAAAGAATTGGACATCTTTGGGGCCGGCTCCGTGCCGCTCGACTTTGGGGCGGTTAGGCAGCCCGGAGCCATCGACTTTGGTGGCCGGGCCTACAATGGTCTTGAACCGTGGGATGATCTCCCCACGCTTATTCTTCTTCTGGATGTGGATCACTCGGACCCTGAGCTTGCTTAGGAAGCGCCTCAACTCGTTGATATCACGCGAGCGCGTTTGCTGGAAGCTAGCGATGACCGTAGCCAGCGGGCCTTCCTGGTAGCAGGCGACATACTTCACCTGGACGTTGACCAGTAGACGCGAAGTTGCAGCCCGAGCACTCACAATGTACCCTCTGAACACTTCGAGCCCAGCTCCCAGGTCCCATGTCTCCCGCCCAGGCCCGCGGAGAGCAAAGTGCTTGTTCGCTCCCACGGAGCCCACGTCCGGGTTTGTCTTGGCATGGTAGCCCAGGAGGATGTTCATCGCCTGGATGACTTCCTTTTTCGACTCGAACATGGCACCCGCATTGGTCGAGGTCAAGTAGCTCAGCAAGTCGGACGGGCTGAGTCTGCCAGTAAACTGAACCCTCACGCGGTAAACCCTGGGCTCGTCTGAGTAGTCGTCGTCGTGCTCGTCCTTGTAGCGCACATCATAGTCATTGGGAGTGTCCTCGCTATCGAGGATTTTGACGTTCGACACCAGGGTGGACCGATGATCAGTGACAATGTGGCGGCGATGTTGCGAGAAATGCTCCTCCAGCAGCAGGTTGATGATCTGGCGGGCCTTCCTCCCCGCCGGGGGGTTCTTGGTGGCCGAGTTGCTCAGGATGTTAGCGCTGTAGCGCAACAGTTGGCCACCCACTGACTTCAGATCCATGTAATTGGCAAACAGCGTGACAGCCTGTCCCTGGGTACCGTAAGCCGGTCGCTCAGGGAAACCAGGCTCTCTCTTCTTAGCCGCCAAGGCAGTGACCACGGCGTTTTCGGTCTTCTCCACCTGGGGGCTTGGAGCCACGGCGCCTCCGTCGGGACTAATCATTGCCCATCAACAGAATTCACATGAGCTGTGGTAGGGGGAGATGGAAGAGCGTACGCATAGATCCGTGGACCTTGATCAAAGCCACCACGGCCACCACGATTACCACGGCCTCCCCCTCCCCCACGTCCCCGATCCCCAAAGTTTCCCCGGCCACGACCTCCACGGTCACCAAAGTCCCCTCTTCCACGACCTCCACGATCGCCAAAATCGCCTCTGCCGCGTCCTCGACCGCGACTATCACCGGGTGGGCCCGACTGACGGAAGGGAAGATCGGTGGTTGAGCCACGACCGCCGCCCCGGGCACCCGCACCCCCGGGAGCTCCCCCACGACCCCGGTCGCCGCCTCTCCCACGTCCCCTGGGAGCGGACATGACGGTTTGATGCAGAGGGTTGATGAATGATGCTTGTTCAATATGTTGTGCTCAGAATGGACGTGGGGTAAATATGCAGGATGAAGAGATGAAGATGGTGGAAGAACGAAAGGAAGAAGGAAGGAAGAGAGAGCAAGCAAATAAAAGGTAGGGGAGCGACAGAGTAGGTATGGAGGGATGAAATGGACGGCTCTGCTGTAGATGGCCCCGCAGTCGACAGAAGGACAAACAGACCAACAGACAAGGACGGTGGCAGTGACTGGGGGATTGGCTGTCGTTGTGCATGCCAGCAGGGTCACTCTCCAATCCTGGCATCTATACGGAGTAACTAAGTATATTTACCCCAGCCTACTCCGTAGATACAAGTACGTATTGGGCTAAATAGTCTGCTCATTAACTACTGTATTAAATATGTAGGAAATTGCCTACTGGATAGCGGTAACCAACGCCACAAAATACAGAACTCTATCAACCACTGAACTCAGATCTGCCTACAATCCCTCACCTGTATGTTCTTTGTCTAGCCCGACTGTTCTATCTACCAACAGAAGACAAGCGCCCCAGTTGAGGTAGCACTTACAAGACCTACGACAACGGATCATGGCCCAACCAATCATTTACACCGGTACCAGGCAGATGCAACCGAGACAGACAGGACTACGCCGTACTGCATCTCGGGCCAGTCAGACCATGACATCCGCGATCCACAACGGATGGGAGTGAAGATGGAGAAACATAATAAATAAAATAAAACAAAAAAAAAGGAAAAGGTAAAAAAGATTCAAAAAAAAAGATAGGACGACAGCTGCAGGATTCGAACCTGCGCTCACGAATGAACGGGATGACAGATATGGTATATAGCAGTCCCGCGCCTTAACCACTCGGCCAAACTGTCCTGATTTATATACTGCTTCATATCAGTCATACATCAATGATGTCTTCTGAATGTAACCTCACTTGCATTTGGTTCTGCGGGAGGCTTGCTTTGCCGCAATGGTCAGATCCTGGCACCTCATGTCCTCCTATCTCATCTGCTCATGCTTTGTTGGTAAATGTGATAGCTCGGGATAGGTGGGGCTATGACTCATTATTGGAATTCTTGTAGGACTTGGATCTGTGTTTGTTCTTGTGACAGGTTCAGCCGTGGGCTGTTGGACTGACGTCTGGCGGAACTATATATTCCTCGGTTCATTGTAGCGCTACCACTGCAATCCTCCCTCCACACATGCCAGTAGTAGTCTATACCAACCATCGCGCAGAGTGAACCAGTGTAAAAAATGGAAATCAAATAAATACGTCGAAATCTTGTTCAATATATACAACAACGCAACGCCCACTAGGTTCACATATTAATCCTAGCGGAATAGCCTACCGTCACCAGCAAAGATAAAGAGCATGACTCCAGCGGACTCTGGAGACTACTGTACTAGATAATTATAGACTAAACCCAATCCTGACTGAGGGCAATCCGTATACTCAACAAAGAGAATATGCGGGACTTGATGTTCATAATACCTGTAGAGACTTCCTCGTAAGGTGGTGCTTCTCATGAACCGGACGGCGGAATTTCCGATCAAGTACGGTTTACGGAATAGAGATCAAGCTTCAGACCTTTAGCTTACCATGACAAGAGATTGTAGCACTAAGGGATTAACACCCGTGATCGAGTTGAGTGGTCAACTCTGTAGAAATCGACCGCGAATAGAGATAGAAGATGCAATATCCTGGTCGTCTATCCCCATGAAATTGTATTAGTCAACCAATTGACAGTTTGGCCGAGTGGTTAAGGCGCGGGACTGCTATGTATCTCATCTGCTATCCCGTTCATTCGTGAGCGCAGGTTCGAATCCTGCAGCTGTCGGATCCTTTTTTTTCTTTTTCTTTTCTTCTTCCAAGCCTCGACATCCTGCCTGAGGCGACACTAATCAAATGGTTCTTGGTTCACTAGAGCTTAATTGCGCCGGCGATAAGAGGGCCAGACAAAGAGACCCTGCTCTGGCTCCTCTTCTCCTCAATCCTTCATTATAAATATCCTTCTTTCCACTTCTACCCTCCCACGTTCTTGCGATCGTGCCACTCGGGCCCAAGAAACGTTTCTTCCCATCTCTGCCGGTCTGTCAATTCGCACGAGGCTACATACGGCACACTTACGAATGCTTGCTCGCCCCTCCGTATCTGACCACCGACGAATAATTTCCCTTTGCCGCGTCTTATTTACCCCACGTTCAGTGTAAGGTCTGAAGCGAACAGCGAACAAGTCCATACAAGGCCTTTTGATTTCATCGCGACTCGACTTCAGGCTTCCCGCTCAGTTTGTCGCGCGGACTACAGCCACCTCCCAACCACTCGCTTCGAATCGGCCCCCCCCCCCCGGCGACCTTTGGTACCCTCGAATTGACCCCCAAAGGTTTCGTCGATAAGAGTCGCAACTACCGCATGGTGAGCGCCGGATTCACGCGCACCCGGAAACATATCCGTGACGGAGGACGCTCTCGCCTTGTCCGATATAAGTGACTCCGATAAGGACCGCCGGAGGAGACTCGGACTGAACACATCGGTGTGGTTCAGCTTCACACAGCCATACCACAGAGAGACGGCGCTGCCCGGAAAGATAAAATTGCCTGGGACAACGATCGTATACTTGTAGGGTGTGATATTGCGCCGTGTCCGTGCGCTCGCCTCGGAGCCCCTCCCCAATACAAGTACAGTGACTTTCCAGACACGAAAAAAGAATGTCGCCCACTCCGCCCTCCACGACATCCCCCAGCGCTGGCGCAATCTCCCCCGAAGGACACTATAGGGTGGTTCGAAAGAGGAACCGGGTGCCTCTTTCTTGCGGGCCTTGTCGCCAAAGAAAGTAAGATGCTCCCCCGCATTTTGTACATGTCCACGGTCTGACGATTGTCTGACGCTGTGCGTTCTAGGCTGAAATGCAACCGCTCCCACCCGTGTGAAAATTGCGTCAAGCGGGGTGATGCCCCGTCATGCAGCTACGCCCAACCGAATACCCGAAAGAAGAACGTGTCTCAACACAGCAGTTCGAGCTCTCCAGATGACATGCAGAACCGGATCGACCGACTAGAAGGCTTGGTGTTGTCATTGATGACCAACGGATCCCAATCAGCGGGTCCCGCAGCAGCCGTGTCTGCTATCTCGGGCAGCGGTAGCAGTATCAGCTCCGCCCAGAATGGGTCTGATCCGAAGCTGGATGACGAGGTCCCCGACGCAGAGGAAAGCGACACCGAACAGGTTACCAAGTCTTTTGGTATCATGAAAGTTGACAACCACAACAAGTCTTACTATATCAGTGAAGCGCACTGGGCGTCGGTTCTCAGCGATGTGAGACTTGGGATTGCTGAATGCTTGGGATCTTAGGCTGACTGGGTTTATAGTTTGCGGAAGTGCGAAATTATTTCACCGCTCATAAGAAACAGCACGAGGAACAAGCGGAAAGACTTGATGCCGCTCGACTGCCAACCGATGTCCCGGGCTCCGCTTTGCTCTTTGGCGCCACGAAGCCCGCCAGCCGCGCAGAGATCATGTCCTCGTTCCCTTCGAAATACACGACAGATATCCTTGTTGCGCGATATTTCAATAGCTACGACCCTTGCACTTGTAAGTTGGACTGCACCCGTGTGTCGTGTCCTCTTACCATGCTAACCTCTGACCCAGTAATCCTTCATGGCCCTACATTCCAGGCGCAGGTAAGAAATAAACCTGGACCATTGGCAAGAGAAGTGGCGCTGACCGTCGTAGTATAACAAACACTGGGAAGACCCGTCACAGACATGTATCGTTTGGGTTGGCATGCTATTATCTATCATGCGATTGGCCATGCTCTCGTACCACCGCGAAGAGGACGAGCCCCCAGAATTCCGGGGCAAGTCCCTGGACATGGCAGGCACGTTTCGGAACCTCATGGCGCAATGTTTGACCCTGGCAGATTATACCAAACCGTGGCCGTACTTGATCGAAGCCCTGATGTTCCACCTACACGGAGACTTCTCGCAAACGAGAGAGGCGGACGTGTCTGTTTGGGTGCTCGTAGGCGTGATTGCGAGGCTAGCTATGCGCATGGGTTATCACCGGGACTCGAAGGCGTTTCCCAATATCACGCCATTCCAAGGGGAGATGCGGCGGCGTGTCTGGACACTAGTGCGGGTGTGTGACTTGCTATTCTCTTTTCAAGTCGCCTTGCCCAGCATGCTTCGCACGTCCGATAGTGACACCGAGCTTCCCCAAAACGTGTACGACGACGACTTGGAGGAGGACTGCAAGGCGCTCCCGGCCCCACGGCCACCTAACGAACCAACCCCAATCTCCTATCTCATCACGAAAGCACGTCTGGTATACGCTTTCGGGCGAGTTACCGAGCACGCGACTTCCCTCGAAAGCGGATCCTATGACAAGGTGATGGAGATCGACGCGGAGCTTCGTCGAGCCAGAGACATGATTCCTGAGCATTTGATGCTCCGTCCGATAGAAGAATCCCAGCTTGACCCAGCAAATGTCATCATGTCTCGATATTCCGTAGGTCTTCCCGATCCGCGACTACAACTCTATCTAACGCCCATCTTTCCCCCCAGGTAATAAGCATATACCACAGAGCCCAGTGCGTGCTTCACAGGCCATACATTGTTCGCGCGCGCGAGAATCCCCGCTTCACCTACTCCCGAAGAACATGCATCGACTCCGCCATGGAGCTGTTGCGCTTCCAGTCCATATTCCACACCGAAACCGGCCCCACAGGTCGCTTGCGGGCTCTCCGAAACGGAGTCACCTCATTCTCATCAACTGATTTCCTACTTGCCGCCACCATCGTTGTACTAGATCTCTATCACGGCGATCGATTACAAGCCGGGGGTCGAGCCTCCGGCGACACGTTCGCCTGGGGCCGAGAACGCCGAGACGAAATGATGGCCGCACTGCAGCGCTCCAAGGACATCTGGCAAGAACAGCGCGACCAGACCATGGAGGCTTTCAAAGCTGCAGGGACTCTCGAAGTGATGCTGGCCCGGCTGAATATGGGATTTACCGACAGCAGCAGTACGACAGCGCCGACCTTCGAGCCGCAGGACGAGAAGCAGAATGCTGCTATCACGTTAGGTCTGTTGAGCAGTGGGATGAGCCCCATGAACACAGCACCCCCGGGCTTCAGCGACCCATCGGTGAAAATGGCCGATGCGCCGCTGCCAACACCGGGTTCCTTTGGCGCCCCCGCCGACCTGGGAGGTGCTCCTTCGCCGTTTGGCAGCATGTTTGGCCAGATGCCTGACATGGAGCTGAATCTGGATTGGGTATGGCCTGGCTTTCTTTCATTCTGCACCGGATTCGATTTGCTAACGGATCATCAGGACGCCTGGGACACATACATGCAAAACCCGGCACTCGACTTCTCGGGCCAATGGTGGCCGGGGCTGGACGCGCAACAGCAGCTGCAACAGCAGCAGGGCCAAACGGGCGTATCTCCGTCCCCGGTCCCGGCCCAGAGTACTCCTGGTGGTGTTGCGGACCGGGTCCGTCCCCTCCCCCGTCACCCCAATCTCTTCTTCCTCGACAGCAATAGCTATGGCAACGGTCCGCCGATGCCTGGATCTTACAGTAACGGCGCCCCGCAGCAGCCGAACCAGGGGGCTCCTGGCCAGAGTGGCCCATGAGTCTATTTCCTTACCTTATAAGTTGGCGCAAAGAGGTGGATAACGAATTCTGGAAAAAAACCTACGATGTTGATGTCTTGTTCTTGAGCATATTATGATCTACTTGGTACATTACCCTATGTTGTCGGCCTGTATTTGGCGATTTTTGATTTGACGTGGTCGCTTTTCTTATCCGGCCTGGAGACCACTCATCTCCCGCGAAATGTATTATTATAAACAATACCCACCTCATCGTGATCCTGGCATATCGTAATGGTGAAAAGTATCTACTGTATAGTTCTCAGTGTGGCCTTATCAGACACCACGCCATAATCACGTGACCTTATCGGAAGCCGATTGGGTCTTTTTCCTGGTCTCCGAAAAACATCAGAGGGACAATCCCGTCTTAGCTCTACAGTCTTTTTGCTCTCAATCGGCCGTGGATATCCTGGCTCAAAATGTAAGCCGCAGGAAGAAAGGGCGGAAGCTGCAACAATGATCGTGGGCTAACTTTATGCGCTTGCCCAGGCATTCCATCCGACAGGCCGCATGCCGTCTGCTGGCCTCGAAGGCTTCAGCGCCGGTACGATCAACGTGGACCAGGAACAGCAGCGCCGTCCACCACACAACTCGCTTCCCCGTGCCCCGACGAACGAGCCCCTCGATAATCCAGAGCCGATGGAATAGCCAGGACGCGCAACGGCCGGCCCAGCCGCAATCTACCACTACTACTACTCCTTCCGATACCCACGAAGATTCTGCCGCGCGACAAGCCGAGGATGCGCCTGCGTCTACGACCACTACGACGGAAGCGCGTCGCGAAACCCAGCCTGAAGAACAGCCCCGAGACAACGAGGTAGACCCGCGAGACCGCTTTTCTTCGGGCGACCCTTACTACGATGCAGTGAGCCTCGAGGCGGCTGCGGAGCGGGGCGACGAGGGGGCGGCTCTCGATGATGAGGCGTACCCGAGGAGTTCGCGACATATGGAGCTGTTCCGCAAGCTGAAGAGGATGACGGAGCCGAAGGAGACGGTGTTTGTGGGGAATCTGTTCTTTGACGTTACGGCGGAGGATGTGCAGCGGCGGATGGAGAAGTTTGGGGTTGTGCAGCAGGTTTATATTGTTCGTGATAATCGGGGGATTAGCAAGGGGTGAGTTTTTTTCTTTTCCCGTTGTTGCTGTTGATATGTGTGGGGAAAATGCTAATGGGGCTTCTTGACAGGTTCGGCTACGTCCAGTTTGATACCGTCGAGGCCGCCGCCCGCGCCGTTCAAGGCATGCACTTGAAGGTCTTCGAGGGCCGTCGCGCGACGGTCGAGTTTGCGCAGAACAACGTCAATGTCCATATGGGGATCCGGAGTCCGTCGAGAACGCTGTACCTCGGCAACGTGCCCTTCGACGTGACGGATAAGGATCTCGGCGAGCTCTTCGAGGGGATTGCCAACGTGGTGGACGTGCGGATCGCGATCGACCGCCGGACGGGACTGGCCAAGGGCTTCGCGCATGCTGACTTTCTGGATGTCGAGAGCGCCAAGATTGGGTTGGAACTGTTGCGCCAGAGACGGCCTCATGGGCGGCGGTTGCGCGTGGACTTTAGCCATAGTTCCCGGTTGGGGAGCCCTGCTGAGAAGAAGTAGGGGGGAGAGGGAGACTGTATAATAGATTTCTGTGTACTATTCATTATCATGGTATTTTTCTTCGTCTTTTAATTACTCTCCTGTAGATATTTAGAGATATAATATGGACATCATGTGATCGCAGACGATCTGGTTGATGTAATACAAATACGGAAGCGTCACATTGGCCGGTCGGACTGTGGTAACAGTGGGTACGTTATAGTACGGAGTACGGAGAATGGAGTTCAAGAGAAGTATAATCATCATGTGAATTGACTTTGGACTTATTAATTCATGGACTGTCGATTCTTCTCTTCATGGTTACTCCCCTGGTTGACTTCATCTGTCCAAACTCCACTTTGCACTTCTCATCCCCATCGCCATCTTCATTCAACCCCCCCCCCCTAATTCGGCTGTTTCCTCCTCCTGCGGTTCACTAAAACCCGCATGTCTTGTCTGATCTCATCGCCCTGTCTTAGCCTGCCTTAATCCCAGTCTAGTCAACTAAGCTCTTGGTCGCTCACATGGCCCCATCGGCTTTTTTGTCTGGATCCTCTTCTTCTTCCTCCTCTCTTCTCTCCCATCTTGGTGTGGAAAATTAAACCTCTCGTCACTCTGTCGACTGCTGTTGACTCCGTCGACCTCTGTCAACTATCTGGACGAACAAGATCAGTGGTTGAACTGGATTCTAGCCCCCCGTTCCACTTCCTTCCCGACTAAGCTGGCGTCGACTCCGCCTCTCCGCCTTTCTTATCTGGCACTTCGCGGCTCCTCTCCCCCCCCCCAACTAATCTGACAAGGCACTACGTACTCTTGACCACCAACAACCCACCTTGGATTAATCAATCTGGTTGTCTCCCATTTTGTCACCTAATTTTCTTCTTTGAATACCTCCCACACCCGGTGGACATGGGGAATTCGCAGACCAAAGAATCCAGATCGTCTCTTCCTCACTCGAATCGCCGAAGCTACGGAGGCCACGGAAGGTCGCCCTACGATGACCGGCATCATGCGGAAGCGTCCCGATCGACGCGTGGCAGTCGCCCGGATCTTTCCATTCTGGGCATAACGGGGAGCCACGAAAGGGATGTAGCGTCCCTCGAGCATCGTCGCGAGACGAAACAACAGCGCGAAGCTCGTCGGCTGGAGAAAGAACGGGTCGCCCGGCTCAAGGAGCGGGCGCGTAGTATGCGAGAGGAACATGTCGATGGGGGCTACCTCGTTACACAGGGCGTCTACACGGGGACCGAGGATTTCAGTAAAGCGGTCGTCCGACAGTTGATGGTGAGTAGGGCTTGCCACACGTTCTGGTTATTAGGCCATGTTCATTGATATATCCCTCCTTGCAGATTGAACGACGCCTTGCCCCGTTTTGGCGGGGATTGAACGACTTCTCCGATTCATGGACCGAGCATCAGTTGATGGCGGCGGCGCGGGGCCTTCCCATTCCTGCCCCTGACGAGATCCCCCCGGAACTGGAGTATCGGAACCCACCAAGGGTCGTAGAGGATGCCAAGGAGTCGTCGTCCGATCCAAGGTCCATTCAACATCTGACGGTCCCGATCACGTCAAGGTCGCAGTCCGATGGGTCGGATGCATCCCAATCCTCCACGCCGGCGCAGTCGCTGCCCTCCACCTCTCCCATCTCCGCGGGCACCTCCAGCTCGCCGCTGTTTCGGACGCGGGCGAAAACCCTCGCCTCCCTGACGACGTCGAGAAATGCCAACGTGATCGACCCCGGCCCGCGGGAGATGCAGCTCCCGCACGACCCCTTCGTCAATGGCCAGCCCATGGAGGCCTACCTTTACAAGGCGGCGTCCGAGTGCCCGATCTGTTTCCTATACTACCCCCCTTACTTGAACCGCACGCGGTGCTGCGACCAGCCCATCTGCTCCGAGTGTTTCGTGCAGATCAAACGACCCGAGCCCCACCCCCCAGAGCATGGCGATGCGGACCCCAATGCCCCAGCCCCAACCCCGGCCCCGACGTCCGAGGCGGCGCGTGCTGACAACCAGGACGGACAGCTCGTGTCGGAGCCGGCCGCCTGCCCGTTTTGCGTCCAGCCGGAATTTGGGGTGACGTATGTGACGCCGCCGTTCCGCCGCGGGTTGACCTACCCCGCCGATCCGGGGTCTCGTCCCAACCTCGCCTCACCCGTCTCGTCCACATCCTCCCTGTCCTCTGGTCATGTCGCCAGCTTCACGGGTCGCCGACGCGCGACGTCGTTGTCGGCCACGGACCCGGCGGTGATCACGACCGACCGGATTCGACCGGACTGGGCGCAGAAGTTGGCCAACGCACGCGCTCACGCGGCGCGACGGTCCGCTGCCGCCACGGCTCTGCACACGGCCGCCTACCTGATGAACAGCAACCCCTCCGCAAGCGAATCGCGCAATTTCGGCCTCGGCCGAAGGGGGGTGATGCGACGGTCCGGGCCGCCGGAAGGTCAAGGCAGCCCCGGTCGGGGCTCACCGGCCCTGCACGCACTGGCGTTTTTGACGGATCGCCGGGCGGCCGGGAACGAGACCGATTCGGCCGAGGAAGGCCCCGGCACGCCCGCGCGCAGCGGCTCGAGACGGACGCGGGTGGACGATCTGGAGGACATGATGATGATGGAGGCGATCCGATTGAGTTTGGCCAGCGAAGAGGAGCGGCGCAAACGCGAGGATAAGGAAGCCAAGAAAGAGGCCAAGAAGCGGGAGAAGGAGGCTAAGAAGGCAGAGAAGATGGCCCGGAAGTCCGGGCTGTACAGCAGCAACGCCAGCCGCTCCACGCTGGACGTGCCGTCGGGACTGGGGCGGGTCGTCAGCAGTTCGTCCTCCGTCGCGGGGGATGACACCACCACCACCGCCGCCGGGAGCAAGGGCAAAGAGGTCGATCGCGCGAGCCCGGCCGGCACCGGCGCGGCGAGCCCCGCAGACCCCTCTTCGCCGCCGGCAGCCCGCGAATCGGCGAGACCGTCGCATTTGCGACATGTGTCGAGCGCGTCTTCGTCCTTCTCCTCCGTGGTGGACTCCATGGCGGAGGACCACCCGGGCCCGTTCCCGCCGGTCGAGGGGACCAGTTCGTCGAACGAGCCCATGTTCAACTTCCGCAGTCTGGCCGAGGTGATCGGCGACGATGACGACAAGCCCGAGTCGACCGAGCACGTCGAAGATACGTCGCCCCAGGCGCACCCCTTGGGCTCCTCTCCCGGCCCCACGTCCGCCGACCACCCCGCATCCCACGGCCCGGTGGTTTCAGGGTCTACCGGATCCGGGGAGGACAATGTGAGCCTCCCTGAGCATCGGGACTGCTTGAAACCGCAGGAATTGGAGACGCGATCGGTGGAGATTCACAATTCGGCGGGGAATGCACAGACTTGATATTTCCCCCTGTTCTTCTTTCCTTGATTTACTTTACTTCCTTTCATTCTCTCATGACTGCGTCTCGATGGAAAAGCGATGATGATGCACAGGACTTTTGATTTTCTTTTGTCATTCTGATCTTTACTTTCTATCATTTGTTGACTTCATTCCCCTCGGGGTTCGGATATGGTATATGTTGACTGATTGCATTATGAGGGTAGGAGTCTCGTTTGTTTATATACATAAGTTGCATAGAATTATCACTTACGTTCTTGCGTACTTATTTTATTTTCGTTATTTAAATTAGAATGAATATTGTGTCGCGCATATTCCTCACTGAAGTGCAATCTCCCGCCATATTTATATCGGCGCTGTATGAAATGAGGGCCATCAATTACATGCATCATTGCGGCTGACTTGATGAAACGGACCAGGTCCCCCACTGCCCACATTAGGAAAGCCATCAATAAACCCAATCGGCGCAGATGAGCCAGCCCTTTCCCCACCAAGGTACCAACTAGTGCACAATAATCGGAGATTGGACTGAGATGAGATGACAGGGCGTGGCGCAGCTTGTCTGGATTTAATCAGTCTCTGATGGTTTCGGATCTGGTTTCAGCCACGCGGTGGTGTCTCCACCCCGCTCCGATCCTGGATGTTGGGATTGGGATTGGATGGGAGGACAGGGATTGATTGGTGATTGATTGATTATTTAATTGATTGTTACCTAGTCGGCTGTATCCATAAATGCATTGCAGTAAGGAGGAGATATGGTTTGGTCTTGTTTGGATTAGATTGCTGTTGATGTTGTCACTGGATGGAGATGGAATGAGGGCAGGGGATATCACGTGGTTTACATTATCCAGACTCCAGAGGGACCTCATGTCTGACCTCATATCTGAGAAACTGGAAAAGACAGAGTAGAAATTCGAGGAAAGTCAGCCCGTGGGGATCCCATTGGGTGAGAAAGCAGGACTAGAGCAACTAGCTTGATCTCTACCACTTTCTAATGATGATCAGCCGGTTATTGAGAGTGGGCTATTGGTGTATCATTTGATACCACCGGTTTTTTTTTTTTTTTTTTTTTACTTTTTTTTCTTTCTTTTTTGATTGGGATTGGGAATTCCTCGATCGATCGGTATCCCTCTAACCTATCTAAGAAACGGACTACCGAGTATCGAGTGAGTACTGGCGGTGACGAGCGTGTGATGGAGTTGATCGGTCTTGTTTGGAGATCTGCTTGCATGGGACCAATCTGACTGGGACACAAATCATCTTTCTTGTTTACTTTGACGCAGTTAATAGAAATTTTAATAATTAAGAGGTAAATACTCCGTACAGAGGAGAAGGTAAAAATCATGGAAAAGGTACATAAGTCAGGCTGCTCCATCCATGGTTCCATCGCCCCATTTTTAGTATCTTGTTTGGCTTGTTACAGGTTTAATTGATTTTTCGTCTCAATCTCTCTTCTTCTTACTTTCTCATTTCTTCTTACACTTCCTTTTCTCTCTTACACACTCTTCTCCATTGTCAAGTCAACTTCCAGACTACTCTACTCTCTCTCTTCTCCATTGTCATCAACTTTCCATACTATATCGCTTCTGGCGATCCGGATCGCTGATCGTTCCGCGTCCCCACTTCAATCTTCTCTTATATCATCTCATCTACACAAAAGAATGGCCATCCGCGATAAAGAGAAAGAGAACCGCCCTCGCGGCCTCCGCATGCCCTCCCTCTCCGCCATCAAGTTCAAAAAGAACCACCAGCAAAGTCCCCCCGAGTCCCCGCCCACCGAGCTTCCCCCGGAGATCTCCCTCTACCCAGCCTATCCCGCGCGAACCGACTCCGTGCCCGTTCGTCCGCCCAGACCGCACGAGAAGGAATTGCCGCCGAATCCGCTGCCCTCGCCTCCGCCGTTCCCTGCTGCCTCGGTCAGTTCGCCGTCGGGGTATCGCAATCCGGGCCCGCCGCTCCCGCCGCTGCCCCCGCAGGAGCAGCTTCAGGATCGGGATCATGACCTCTCCCCGCGGATGCTGTCGCCCGCTGCGTCGCCGCCGAGTTCGACTGCGAACTTTGCCTCGAATTCGCACTTGAACTTCTCCCCCAGCTCGCCTCCCCATCAGACCGGCTTCTCTCCCCAATCTCCCCCCAATCAAACCGGCTTCTCCCCCCAATCTCCCCCCAACCGCTCCGACTACCCCCCCGTCAAGCGCGTCCCCAGCATCCCCCGCGTGCCTGTCCCGCAATCCGAAAAACCTCCGCTGCCCGTGCAACGACCCACCCCACCCTCCAGCATCAATCACGACATCGACGAGCCCCCGCGCAGACAGTCCACCGCCGCAGAACAACAGCATCAGCAGCAACAACCCCAAGAAGAAGAAGACCCCCTCGAAGACTTCATCCCAGACCCTGAAGCAGACCACCCGGCCCACGAGCACGAGAACGAACCCGACCTCGACGGCCCCGGCAGCGCCATCGAAGAAGCCTCCAGCGAGGAAAACAACGGCCCCTGGACGCCCCCCGACATCGAACCCGTCGCCGCGCCCCTCAACAAGCTCCACTACGTCTGCTACCAGGACCACCGCGCGATGCCCCCGGCGGCAAACCGCTGGCACGCCCTGCCCTGCATGACCTGCCAGAAGTTCGACCGCGAGGTGCGCCATCGCTGTGTTTTTTGCTGCTTGCGGATCTGTGCGGGGTGTTATCAGACGCTGCAGAAGACGCCCAATCGCTCGTTGGAGCGGTTGATGGATTCTTTGGGGGAGAGTCGTGCGTGATTCGTGATTTTTTTTCGAGGTCATTTCCATGGGCTTTGCTTTATTTACTTGATCTATATGCTTTGTTTTTGGCTTGCATTGCTTGTTTGATGTGCAATGGATATCCCATTTGTATTATGTTTCTCTCGGACGGTCATACTCATGATTTGCTTTCTAGTTCATAATTTCGTTTCTTTTTTCTTCTATTCTTTTCTACTTCTCTATCACATCTTTTGTCTTCTCTTCTCTTCTCTATCTTTCAATTACTTTTCTTACTTTATTTTTTTATTGTTTATTTCACGCACATATCAACGAACAGTTCCCATCTATTAGAATGATGGACCCTCTATCTCGCGTTGACTATGGTTTGTACATACTTTTTCCTTTCCTTTCCTTTTCTCCCTGATTTTCATTATCATTATTATTGTCTACAGCAACCTGTATGCAGGATCTCAACAATACAAACCATCCAATACGATTGCTTATCTTGATCTATCTACCTATATATCTACATATCTACTACCTATCCACCAATATCTATTCACCTATATTACCTGTAAGTATAGAAAATATGCAAGTAAACCAAATAAGCAAGCACAATTCTCACAAAGCGCCACCACCCACATAGCCAAGACGCAAATAAGATCAACGTAGTTGGTTGGGTTCTGTCGTACGGTCTGGAACTAAATCATCAAATAATTACTACCTGCCCATGTGGGACATGGCGCATCTTGCATGCATGTATGCTGGGGTGGTCAGATGATGTGGGATTTGGTACTTTTTTTTAATTTACATGTACATGTACATGTACAGACATGTGCATACGTGTGTATATGTATAGAGATTCATTACTGATGTATGAGGTTATTTATTTAAAATTGAAATTTGGAGGTGAATGAATGATTGATTGTATGGTATATACATTTTGTACCCCATCCCTGTGATATAAAAACCACAACCTGCACATAAAACCAAACAAGGAGGGAAATAAAGAAAGCAAAAAAAATATATGATAAAAAAAGGAATAAAAGTTGATCACCTCTTCCCCTGTCGCAACCTCTTCTCCCTCTCGTAAGCATTCGCCTCGCGACCCTCCTCGTTCTGCACCTCCGCCACAAGCCGCTTGTACTTGCGCTCGTACTCGGCGTCGCGCTCCTTCTTCTGCCGGAGCTGCTCGCGCGCCACAAAGTTGGCGTCCTTGCGCAGCTCGCGCATCGCGCCCTTCTTCTCGCGCTTGTACTCCGCCTTGACTTTGTTGAGCTCCGCGCGCTCCCGGTTCGGGTCGTAGTGCTTGTCGGGGTTGAAGGACTCCTCGAATTTGGGGATCGCCGACTTGATGGCGAGGGGCTTGTGGTGATGGAGTTCGAGGGGGCGGCGGTGGAGGCGGGCTTGGGAGAGGTGGGTAGATACCTTGTTGAGGGTGGCTTGGAGGGTGGTCTTGGAGAGTTTGGCCGGCCAGGTCTTCACCAGGTGGGTGAGCACTGCGTGCACGGGGGTGAAGATCTCGGTGAAGGCCGACTTGTCGGACCAGAGGTCGGATGCTGTGTCGAGGAGCTTCACGAGCGTGGTGATCAGGGAGAGCTTGAGCTCTTCTTCTGCTCCTGCGGCGGGTCCCGTGATGTCCCAGAACCGGAGCGTTCGGGGCGCGACAGTGGACTTTGTGGCTTTCAGTCTGAGAGATGTCTCCGGGCTGCGTGTTGGGAAGGCCCCGAGACTGGTCGTCGGCTCTTTGGGGCAGAGGATGCACAGCGCGTTCAAAACGTAGTTGATGAACTCGGGCATGTACCGCTTCGAGATTGCCTGGTATTGCAGGAAGAGACTGGCGGCATAGGTGCCGGTGGAGATTTCAGCCAGCGAGTTAACGGTGCTTTGTCCCAGATACCGGGCAAGCGTAAGGTGCGCCGGTGTCGCAATGGCGTGGAAGTGATCCGAGGTTGGGAAGATGGCAAAAACCCCGGTCAAGATGACCAGATCGCCGGGAAGCGGGTTGAGCGGCCGTTCCGTGGACATCTGGCGGAGATGGCGTCTGAATGCCTGCGACACTTCCTCCGGATGCGATTTAGCGAGGGAGTGAACGTGTCGGAGGATGTTCTCCAAGACCGCAAAGGGCGGGTGTTCCGGTTGATTAGCCATATATGCAACGTGCTGGACAAGGATCGCGGAGAATCGGCCCAGTTTCGATTTGTTTGCACTAGCAAGACGAGGATGGTGCAAAGCTCGGATTCTTTGGACCACAGTAGGCAGATCTCCAACGGCCACATTTTTGATGATGTCGAGGAACTCTTCATGGTCGCTGGGGCAGGGATAGGTGTACGCGAGTCCATCAGCGGCTGTTTGCGCTCCATTAGCTGTAGTAGCAGACTCTCCTTCTGGGATAGTGAGACCATTGATGTGCTCGTCCTCCTGCGCATCTTCTTCCTCGCCCTCAGAATCCTCTACGAAGGATGCCTCATCATCGCTGCCATCAAGCGACAAATCGACATCAGATCTCGTCTCCACCAGATCATCATCGATAATAAAATCATCTTCATCCTCAACCGCCAATTCCGGGCGGGAGGTAGTCTGATCCGTAGACATTTGGAAGCCAAATGCTTTCGCATCGTCAAATACCGATTCGTTATCAGAATCCCCCATATCATCAACATCGCTGCCGTCTTCTTTCGCACTCTCTTCATCCTCACTCGATTCCTCGCCCCGCATTCTTCGCAGGCGTTCCTCTTCCAGTTTCTTCAATCGCTGAGCCTCTTCTTCAATCTTCTCCTCTTCAGTCTTGGTGCGATCGGTGGGCTTAGACCGTTGATCGAAGGTCATCTGCCTCAAGCGTTGGTCGTATTCTTTCTCGGTATCCTTTCCAGGGCCTTCTTCAATCCAAGCTGCACGCTCCGGGTTCATCCCCCCCAAGTCGTCTTTGGGAGGCTCGGGTTTTGGCGGAGGCTTCACACCTCTCAGCATATCGAACAGGTCAGGGAGATCCTTATCGAGTTCCTCCCGTAGGTCATCGTCGTCCTCTTTAGCTTGTTGTCGTTCCAATTTGTGAAACTTTGACTTCGCGATCACTTCCTTCATGACTTCATGCTTTGATTTCTTCCGCTCTGGCAGCCCCTCTTCTCCCTCGTCCTCCCCATCCGCAGCGCCGCCCATATCATCCTCGTCCTCGAATACTCGCTTCCTCTTGTGGGGAAGTTCTGAGTCCGAATCCTCTTCATCCAGGCCCATGTCCTTGTCGCTGTAATCTTCCAGGTTCACGCCATCCTCAAAAGATAGAGACTGCCCTTTATGGGTGAGTTGGAATTCCTCCTCATCGTCATCCTCCTCCAGGTTGAACATTGACTCTTTCCGCAATCGTCGTTCGCTTTCTCGGGCGAATCGTTCGGCGGCTCTCTCCTCGGGTGTCATAGTCGGGTCGTTTTCACCAATACGGCGATCGATGACACCGCCCACCTTGTTCTTGCGGTTCATTTCCCGAAGCAGTGTTTCGCGTCTCTACAATGAGCCAAATCGTCAGTGATCTAGATCTTAAGGAAAGAAGTGTCCTCGTAAAACTCACCCTCACTTCACCCAGCGATTTTGTGACCCCGGGTCTATGATTCTTGTCGGTTTTCGAACCCCCATCTCGCGTGGTCACGTCAAATTTAGACCGCGAGGCCGCAGTCTTGATCTCAAACGGATTGAAGCGATCGCGAATAGCCTCCAAGGCGGCATTGCGGCGGATTCGCTCCTGCCCGCCGGCACCGGTTTTCGCATTCTGACGTTTTTGCTTTTTCGACTTTTGCGGTCCGACGACCCCGCTGTCGCGCAGCGAGGACTTGAGCTGCTTTAACTGTGAAGGCGGCATTTCTTCGGTGTGTGGGAAGGACGAGCCAAAGAAAGCGACGCTTGTCGGGTCTCCGAAATTTTTGGCTGCAGGGAAGAAAAAAAGTTGGGTCACCGCCCGCAGCATTCTGCCGGTGCGTTGTGCTGTCTCCGCCTTCGGAGGGTCGATCCAGCTTGACATCAAGCAAGCACTCCGATGAGATCGACTATGAGCCAAGCCATGGCTTCTCACTTGAATGATCGCTTGCTGTGGATATGTCTTGGTATGGTATTTTGGCACCTGATAATGAAATAGCTGTGACTTACGCGACTCGGTGACAGGCGTTTCTCTATTCTTTGCCGTCCGCGGCATTGCGACGGATCTCCGACAAGTACGCGATTTGACGGAGATCAAGCATGTCGATGAGAAGGAAGATAAGATGATAAGTGAAGGCACAGAGGATGGTACTTAGCATACCTCACCGACTACAATGTCGTTACTGGGCAGACCGGCTGATCTCGTCTAGCTTTAAAATTAGATACCCTACTCAAGCTCTCCGAGAGCACGAGCTATGACCTCCGAGCAGCGTATGGTCCCCGATGTTTTGTCAACCTCAAGAGCTGACAAAGGTTATACTATAGATCTTTGCGTATCATTGCAGAGAGATCAACCAAGGGAGAGACCCGGGATTTGCTCCTCGCAGACCTTGCGAGCAAGGATGGCGAGCGGCGTAACAAAGCCCTCAGTGCCATGTACTTCCTTGTCTCCAACCGAGCGCGTACGAAGCCTGCCCACTGCTTTCCCTCTATGTATACATGTACTAACTATAGCCCAGTCGCCAGGACGTCCGTATGCAGCCGATTAAAAGACGCCTCCACCTATACCGCCATTGTCGACTGCCTCTGCTTCTTCCTCGAGGAGCATGTCGAAGAGACCTCGACCACGGTGTCGCCTATTCTTCCAAAAACGAGACCGCTTGGAGAAAAGAAGGCGTTAAGTGTGCTGAATCTCATATTGCAAGAGAATATCCCCGCGGCCTTGGAGGCGGGTGTGATTACTCGGTGGCTTGCGCACTACCCATTCCCATGTGCCCTCTCCGAGCCATCTCGACGGCAGGATGTTGTCATCCTTATGAGGACGTGGTGGTCCGATGATGCAGTCATGAGCGCTATCTTCAATACGCTCTCGACCCACCCCGACGGCGCCAAACAGCTCCGCAAATATGGTCTCATGGGCAGCATGATGGAGGAGAACGACCAAGACGAAACGGATAGTGACGTATGGATGGTCGACGGAGAAGATACTGCTGGCTCGAGACACATTCCAACCCGAAGACCTCGGGATCGTACGGCTGAGGAACAGGTCGTGCGAAGACGAAGGAGAGAAGCCATGGTCTTGAGTGATGGCGGACGCCCGCTGGGTAATGACGACATTATCCAATTACCTATCTCGGAATGATCATGACTTTCTCCTGCTCGTTTCCTATGCTTCCAAACTGTTGCTGGCCGCCGCGGAACTACAGACCTGGAGTTGGAGTTCATTACCGGGCGGTTGATGCTCCTGAAATACGATGGTAGTTCAGCCATTGTGTACTATGATACCCCTTTCGGATAAAGATTGCAATATTATTATACAAGAAGACCCCGGATTACAGCCCAACCCACGAAGTCTTGGAAATATGGTCAAGCTTTTTCCGGCTGCTCTTGACCATGCCGAATGCTTTGAGTTCGGATAGAGCTCGATAAAACAGGGTCAACACCATCCGCTCATCACAATCATCGCCACCGTCACTTTCAAACACGGCATTGAATGCCTGCCAAAGGTCATGCACGTTCACCAGGGCTCCGGACTCAAGGATAAGCTGATACACAATCGCCGTGGCCGGTTGTTTCGCCGAGACCCTAGCCTCGGAAGTTTTCGACGTTGAGATGAGATAATCAAATGGTCTAGCCAACGCTCGCTCGATGGCATAACGGGGCCGGGGCGAGAAGACCTCTTTCAAGGGATTCTTCATATCAATGATGAAGGCCTCGTGTAAGAACAGATCTTGCGGATTCAGCAAGGCTTCTGCAAAATATGCTTCTGTTAACGCATGGAAACGGTCGACGATCCTGGTATAATCTACATCCTGCTGGGGTATTTTGGCTTTGCCCCTGCTGAGCTTGACACTTTGCCGAAGGACGGTCGTTGTCACTACGGAGTGGCTGTTATCGTACTCGCTCCGGAGCGGTGTAACGTCTTTATACTCCTGCAAAAGGTACTCGAGATCCTCGTGGATCGCTCCAAGATCTGGATGCGCCATCAGATATCTTGGGAGGATAGAGATCAGCTCCTGGAGCTTGCTGGAGTCTAGCGTTTTCAAGGCCATCAAGATTTCCCCCACCCATGGAGAATCCACCAATTCACCGGAAAGTGCGTGGACTGACACGTCTGAGATGCTGGTATCTTTTGCAATACCGAGATGTTTGAGACACGTGTGAATTGTTTTGGCGGCCTGGAAAAGTCCGCGCATCTTTTGTTGTCCTGCGCGGAGGTGCTCCAGACTTTGCGAAAAGAGATACTCGTCGTCTTCTAGCAATTGGCGCACGTACTCGGATGACCCTGCATCTAGGTGATATTCGCAGAAACTGCAAAGTTCAGCCACAGTGTCATTGAGGCGAGACGGTTGAGTACCTACCTTCGAAAAGACGGAACATTTCGAATCGCTTCGCAGAGCTTGTTCTGTCGCAGCGAGGGAGAAGCATCGCTTGCCAGGAGAGCCGCCAATGGATTGGCAAAGAAGTGGGACATGTATGCATACTAGTATCGTCAGAGCTGTGCCAACGGACAAGTGGGGTGGTAGCTACCTTGACAGTCCGGCTGAACGCCTCGGGTGTTTGGAAAGCGTCGGTGGATTTCTCAAACAGAGTCGTTGTTATATTGCGACCTAACCAGAATTGGCCATTTTCATCTACCTGTAGATTCTCGTAGATACGGTCGACACAATTGCTTGCGCCGTGGATCTTGAAGTATCTACCCCGGAGCAAGGCAACGCTTGAGCGGAGAAGTCTGCCTTCGAACAGTTCGACCGAAGTGGAGATGCCGAATAGCAAAGTGAATGGTATCCGATCAACCCACGAACTACGAGATCAGCTTGCGCATCGCATCGTGATCTGAAACCAATGGCTCACCTGAGCAAGGACAAAAGATCCGTCAACATGTTCGGATCGACAGCCTCGCTGTCTCGAAAGGCGATAACCAGCTTAGTGACGCCTTTCCGCTTTACGTAGTCGCCAAGTACGTCGAGGTCGTAGCCGAGCAGCCTCGGGCCCTGTATCAATTAGCACGCCGTACTCTCCGTTCTAACGAAACTAGAACACACATCTCGATCCGTAAGGAAGCTCTGATACCCTTCATTGCCCTCTGTATTCGTGATCGCGGCACGAATGATATTCTTCAGGGTGGTCTTTAGATTCGGTGCATCGCCCGACTCCAGTGCAACGACTCCACCCTCGCCCGCAGTTGTCAGTCGGTCATTCAGCCTCGCCAACAGTCGCCCGAGGGAAGACACATTGGACCCAACAGTGACCAATGCCGTGGGAATGCAATTGCCGTAACTATGCCGGTCAGACACCAATTGACGGACATACCAGTGGGATACCTACGTCTGAGGCGAAGTTGACCTGACAAAAGACAGGACATCCTCGAGAACGCCCGAGTCCGCATCGTTCAAGATTCCCTGCCCAGCATGGCATCGTTAGGCGCCGCCCGCCGCCGCGTATGTTTGTCCAGTGTAGCCCAACTAACCTGAATCTTTGTTTCCTGCTCCGACCATAACTTCTGATAAAAGTTGTATCTGGATTCGACCGATGCCGCGGTTTCTTCGCCGTCCAGAAGGGGCACGAAAGGGTGGGTGGTGTTCTCGTCCTGCTTCCCCGGAAGGACCTTTCGACGTTTCAAGGGTCGCTCTCCGGGAGCTTTGGGGACGTTCGCCGGATGATATAAATACACGCCCTTGTAATCTGTTTAGCACATGGTCTTTGTTTGTAAACGGATGCGAATCAGTCGGGGGATAGATGTACCTGGGTGTTGGAGCCATCCTTAGGCGCATCCGCGTCGGTCGTTTCAGGGTCCATGGTGATAATCAATGGGGTAATCTCGACCGCTGAGAAAGACCGTGACCACTTCGAGTCCGTACCAGCCCTCGTTGACCCAATTGAAAGACAGAGGATATAATCGTGGTGAGCGACAGTTTGATAGACTGATTATTCATGGATCGCCTCTCGCGTCGACGCTAAACCCGATCGGGCCGGGGCTTGCTCAACTCCGCCGCGGAGCTTTTTTTTCCCTTCTCCATACAAACTATCTAGACGAATTCTATCGAACCAGACTCGACACGACCTCAGCTTGACAGCTGCCGTTTATTCTCACCCTCCGATGACCGAGCCTTGCTTACGTCCATGCTCCGCCAAGCCATCCAGGGAGCTCGGTGGGGATATCAGCATGCCGCCCGCAGAGGCCCGCCGATTTCGCCGCTCGCCTCGCTGCGTGCTTTCTCCGGCATAGCCCCCCGCTCCACCAGCTACGATGATCCACAGAGCAAGATACGCTTTTACGAACAAGATGCACGAGACAGTAAGACGAGGAGGAGGGTTGACCCCGAAGCGGTACATCACGCCGAACGGGAGGAGCTGGCAGGGGAGATTTCCAAAATCGACAGCGAACTTGAACTGTTGAAGGAAGGCCCGTTCGGACCGAACAGCGAGTTTATGAAACGTCTCCCTGAGAAGGAAAAGGCTATTGCTTTGGAGGCTATCCGGAAATATAAGGAAGAGAAGGGTATTGAAGATCTCGGAGCCGATTTTAATGACATTTTTGACGACGAGCTGGACGAGATGATCAGAAAGGAGTTCGAGGGGATGGCGGCGGCGCAGGAAAACTGGGATTTGAGGAGAAAAGACAAGGAAACCCGCAAGGTGCCTGCACCGAAGCCTTACGAGGTGACCGTGTCAGAGGACTCCGAGGCGCAGGCGTACGTCGCGAAGTTCAACGAATGCCTCACAAAGTTCGCGCAGGATAGCTCCAATGAGCGCTGGAAACCCGAGCTGTGGAGATGGTATCGCCGGTGCCGACAGATGGTTCCTGGGTTTTTGCAGTCCATACCGGACGAGGCGATGGAGTTACTGTGGAAATCCCAGGCAGAGAGTTCGACCAGGGCCGCGCGCACTACCCATCTCCAGACTCTGGCGGAGGACGCATTTTCCGTTAGCAGGTCTCTTCCAACGCCACATATCCTCTCGTACATTGAATCCCTGCGGGAATCAGGGAAGATCCAGAAAGCCTTGGATCAATGGGAGGCCCATCAGGTCGGTTTGTCTGAGGGCAAGGAAGACCTGGAGGCCTATTGGACGCTCGGCGTGCGGCTTTTCGCAGCGGAAGACAATCCACAGCGCGCGCAGGATATCGCACTGGCCTTCCTCGCCAACGACAAGTCCCGCCAGCCGCGCGTACTCATACCCGTGATGACAGCGTGGGCGCGCCAGACCGGCAAGGAAGCCGATGTCAAGGCCTGGGCCTTGTACCTGCAGCTCAAAGCGTTCCTCACACAAAGCATGACCATGGAAGATTACGACCGCATCAGCATTGGCTTCCTCAAAGCCGGAAAACTCAACCTCGCCATCGCGGTGTTCAAAGACATGATGGTGACCGGCCAAGACCCCAGGCACGACTCGACCTTCCTCTACAAAGCCGCCGTGGGCCTCGCCGGCAATCTCCAAGCGTCCAGCGTCTCCGAGCAAGACGTGAATAAGATCTCCCTAGCGACGCTGACGGTCCTCCCACGACGGTTTGAAAACCGCTTCTTCTATGCTAGCTGGATGAAGAAGCTCATCGGCATGGGGGAGGTCGACTCAGCCGCCATGGTCGTTGAGCTGATGTACGAACGCGGCGTCAAGCCCGACGCCAAACACCTCAACGGCCTCATCGCCGGCTGGCTCCGCCAAGGGAGCGCGGGCGCGCGTGAAAAAGCCGAGCGACTCGGCTGGGCCATGATCCAGCAACGGATCAACAATGTCTGGGCGCGATCCAACCCCGGCGCCGCCTCCCCCCGACTGCAACCGCCCGACGCCGACGCCGACACCAACACCCACATTCGCATCCCCAGCTGGATGAGCCGCGAGACCCCGCCGGCCAACATCGAGACCTTCTCCGTCCTCCTCCTCCACTACACGCGCCGCGTCGACGAAAGCATGATCGATTACCTCATCAAATGCCTCGAAGACGCGCACATCCGCGCCAACTCCTACTTCATGAACCACCTCCTCTACGCCGAGCTCCGCAAACAAGCCATTGGCACCCTCTGGCACAAATACCAAACCCTCAGCAGCACAACAGCCCCCGACCTCGAAACCTTCGCCTGCCTCTGGGACAGCGGCAAACTGCAATACGACCTCGGGCGCACAACCGCGCACGCCGCGCCGTCCTTCCCCTCCGCGCGCGGCCTCTTCGCCGAAATGGCCTCCTGGTACGACCACCTCCCGCGCCGCGCGCAGGACACCACCGCCGCCGAGTTCTCCAAAGACCTCTACGACCAGATTATCCGCTGCTTCTGCCTGTCGAAGGACGTAGCGGGGACGCTGGTCGCGCTGCACGCCCTGCGCGCCGCCTTCGGCTTCGCCCCCGACGATACCACCGCGCGCCTCATCACGCTGCAGGTCGCGCGCCACGCGGCCGTCCCCGCCCAGACGCCGTCGCGCCGTCTCCGCCGTCTGTCCAGCACGCCCCGCAGCAAGGAGAACATCGCGCACGTCAACCGGCTAGTGCAGATCCTCGGCCAGCGCAAGGTCGCTGCGCTGGAGGCTCGCGGGTTGAAGTACGAGTCGCTGGACCCGGCTGAGAAAGAGCAGTACCAGCTGGAGATCATGGGTGACTTGCTGCGTATTGTGATGGGTCGGACGGGTGAGGGCCCTGATGCGGTGGAGGGGCAGATTCAGGCTGCTGCGAGGGAGATGGGTGTTGAGGGGGTGGATTTGGGGGGGTCAGTTGATGGGGATTTGCGATTGACTTGACTTGATCTGGTTGTTTGAAGGTTGGTTTTGGCTTGGTTTAGCGGTTTGACTGTATTATAAGTGTATTTTTGCATTGTCTGGCGTTTTTACTCTTCGGTAGCTCAATCTGGTGGTATACTCTATTATATCTATATCTGTCTATATCTACATTAAATTACTTTACATCTATCTACTCTACACTTCACATCTTCGTGCATATCATACGCATATCTATACAAGGCAATCAACATAAACATCTACATCACACTAGGACCAGTCCAATCTCACTCTCATACCTCTAACCTCGAGCCTATCCTCTTATCTACACATCAACCAAGTATAAAGTATCCACATCCTACAAAAAACTACACACACCACCTTACACCCCAAACACGAAAATCAGAGAGAAAAAAGTGAAACCCCACCTACTCAATAAAAATGCATATATGAAACAATTCAATATAGAACAAAACCAATCAATCCACACCCTATTTCTTCCCCCCCTTCTTCTTCTTCTTCCCACCACCAGGACTATTTGCCCCCGACGCATCCGCCTCAACAAGGACCGCATCATCATCACTCCCATTCACAGACGGCGCAGCCGCAGAAGAAGAAACCGACGCCTTCCTCTGCTCCGCAGCCGCAGCCGCAGCCGCAGTAGTAGTGGTGGTAGTGGCATTTTTCTCAGCGTCCAACTCCTTCATGAACCCCTCCGAAACAGCAGCCTTCTTCTTCTCCCACCACGACTTCTCCTCCTCCAGCTTCGACTGGTGGACATCCATTCGTTCGCGGTAGAGTGTGTTGTTGGTCATTTCGTTGGCGGATTGGAAGATTGTTTGGCCCCAGTTTGGGGAGTATGCGTTTGCCTTGATTATTGTTAGCGTTGTTGCTACCTTTGTCTCTGATTCACCGCGTCACTCTTCACTCCCTTCCCCCTTCACCTCCCCAGGGAAGACACGCCCTTCACCTCCCCTAGGGAAAACAACCAGAAACAAATCCAAAAGAGGAAAAAAAAAAAAAAGGAAAAAAAAATACCTCAGCAACAACATCCTTAACCTCATCCTCCATCTCCTTCTCCGCGCGCTGAAACCGCTGCCACAGATCATCCCCGACACTCCCCCGTTGCAACAACATCGCCAGCGCAGGCTTCTGGCTGCGCAGCGCCATCACGCGACGGATGTCCTCCGTCGCGCGGCGGAGGAGCGCCGCTTTCAGCACGGACTCCGGCACGGCGGGGGTCTTCTTTTCTTTCCCTGAGGAGGAGGGCTGTTCGAGGTGCAGGAGGGAGAAGTAGATGTCGCGTTGGAGGTGGGGGGGGAACCAGGGTTCGAGGGAGGTGGCTTTTTCTGTTTCATTTTGAAATTATCTTTTTTTAGCATTTTCCCCGGAATCTTGGAGGAGAGCTCGAGAGGCTGAGGGGGATATAGAGAGAAAGAGACATACGCGCTTTGCGCTTCCTGTATAAGCTTGAAAATGTCGCGAGAGAGCCGACCAGAACGCCTAGGTAGGCGAACGGGATGGCGAGACTGAGCCAGTTTACCATTTTGTTTTTCTTTTCTTTTCTGTTCTGCCCTTTTCCCTTTCTCACTCCGAATGGGTTCAGGTTGTGAATTGTTTGAGTGGGAAGAGGAAAGGTGTAGAGATGACGATGGCTGTGAGTGCAAGCTGGACTAGACCTGTTTTGGACAGAGGCCACTCTGGTCGCCCGTCACATGACACACGGCCCTATACTAGCACTATATACTAGCACTACACATACTGAAGTACAGATAAAGTACAACCAAGTTTGTTCTATCTACACCTATATCCAGGCCATTCCACATCCCACGCTGTAAAATAATCATAACATCCTCCCGCAATAAAAACACAAAATAGAGGAACATCACATCCAGACAGGCTATGCCCAACCGGTCTAGATAGCCAGAAAACACGTGACAGACGAGATGAGGTATAAGAAAC